>JABASH010006623.1:0-10383 GCA_019776445.1 Tomocerus maximus
GCAAGATCGCCCTTGACTTTACTGGCTCATTTCCCCCGTGTCTTTATCCACTTTTACAACTCAAACACTCGCCTTCAACAGCCATCGGCCATTTCACCCAGCCAGGATTCGTACCGGCAGTGGAAGTGCACATTGATAAGTCAGACGACCGTGCAAACCACCAGACCAGCTTGGCTGGGTATAAGGGAATGATACAATAGCTCTAATGCTGAGTACTATTTTTGCCAAGTTATATAGTGCGCTATATAGCTTAAATACACCTGAAAATAGATTAACTAACTTAATTTATAGTTTATATGTATGTGTGAGGCTGAAATATGCTATTCTGAGCGAAATGTATTTTGGAGTTTAGTTTGAGTAAGGTAAGTGAGAAGAATAGTAGGTATAAATACTAAAATGCAATAGCTATGACGATTTTTGTACGACGCTACGATGAAGTTTTAGCTTTAATTTTATTAACTGAGCTGGTAGGCATACAAAGGTGAAGCTTTGTACGAAATCAAAATTTTGAAATCCCTGCAGATAAAGTAAATAGCGATTTTGTAAAATTTCGAAAATTTAGGTGTTTAGAAACACTTAAATTTTAGGTGTCTGATGGTGTTCGCTATCAAAAATAAACTTAAGTACCTACTCGCAAATAAGTAGAAAAATGTTGAAAGAACAAATGGGGGCGAAATGACAATCCCAATAATATTACTTTTCTGACTGAATTTACTGAAAATAGTCCTATTTTACAGTTTAGTTAATTACGCACAATACATTGACGTAATCTCGATCATTTATACTCATAAATAGCTCAGTAAATGCACAAAGGTAATGCTCAACACACTTGGAAATATAAAGTACTTTCTAAAAGATGCCAAAAATATCGAATTTTTTGTTTAATAATATGAAAAACCTGTTATGATCCGACAATTGTGGCGACGGGGACTCTCAGATGCTTGTCCAAAGGACGACAAAAGGATGTTTAAAGAAAGTGTTTGAGTCACACACGACGATGTAATAAGTTGAATGGCTGATGAAAGTATACTTGTCGTGTGATGTAGATTGAATAGATGTGAAAGAATTGTCTTTCATGTATATCCTTTCTTAAGGAGTGTAAACGGAGATGCAATGATTGTTTTATTTTTATTTGTAGTGTTCGACAGCTTATATCGTCAGCACTGGTTTTTTTATTTTATTTTGAAAATTCTGGAGTGAAGCTCCCGGAATTTTTACAAAGAAAAGAAAGAAAAATGGCTACTTCCAGCACAAGCAGTGTGCAGGTTGAAGTCTAAGTTTCGATTTTAATTGAACTCTTCGGCTCCGAAGGATACGAAGCGTTGTTAGTAAAAAGGAATTTGGAAGCTAACTAATGGTAATTGTTCGATGTCACTGTAATGGACAGTGTTCATAGGTATTAGGTTAGGCAAATTAGGTATTAGCTAGGAAATTAAAGGTAAGTTAGCGTCCTTCTGTTCTTGCAATCTGCAGACAGTTGTGCCTGCTTGAATCATAATGCAGGATCGTCCTGAAGGTTGGGATATTATTCAGATTGCCATTTTACTATATGCTTTTAAAGCATTGCTTTATGTTATAAAATAGTCACTTTTCCTTTGGTTTCATTTCATTAAATGTTATGTTTGAGACGGAATTCAGAGTAACTTTAGTTTACTCTGTATGCGAATGTTATGTCTGTCCGTCTGTCTGTCCGTGTGCGCGATAACTTTCGAACGGATTAAGTTACAACGTTCAAATTTTCTGTGTAGGATCTAGGGGTCAAAACGAAGGCTAAGTTCGTAAATGGGTTAAATCGGACTACCCCCTGACTGGGGGTTCAAAAACTAAAAATGGATATAACTTCCTTTCTACTCATCGTAGAAGGTCGTGTAATACCTCGTTCGAAAGGCAGCAGGTCGGAGAACACAGCTGTGTATGTCAATACTGTGCGGTGGTCACCCCTGACTGGGAGAGGGGTTCAAAAAGTGAAAATGGGTATAACTTCCGTTCTACTCATCGTATTCGAATAGTTTGGAATAGTTTGGAATAGTTTCGAATAAATTCGAAAAGTTACTCTGTTTTATATTCATACTTGCAATGGTTTATTATGTATAAATGCAAGTTATGGTTATGTTATGACTTTACTATGTCAATGTTTCATTTGTCAAGTATTAATGTATGCGTCATTCGATCAAGGTAGGTTCCCAGTTTAGATTCTCCATTAAAATGAAAAATTAATGCTGCTAAAGCGAATATATGTTTTCAGTCATAAAGTCGTAACACAAATACAAAATCTATATATTACGTAGGTATATATTACGTACAGTTCGATTCTAAGAGCGTTAATTTATAAGTGACTGATCGGATATTCCAAATGCGTCATTTCGCTTGCAACAGTTGCATTTTGTAACAACCCGTAAAGTAGAATACGTAAAGATTTTTTGGGACATTATTTTATTTTCGGTATGTTTTGGTGAGACTGACAGTGCGAGACTGTAGAAGTAGACATAGTCAAGTCAAGTTCGTGTAAGTTGACATTCATTAACTTGGCTCGCGGTTTTCGCGCTGCCTTACTATCTCTTTGCATCTTATAAACTAATACAGAATATTTAAAAAATTTGACGAGTATTTTGCATTTGAAAAGGCAGTTACCTTAATTAAGGAGAGAAGTTTGCTCTTTTGTTCAATATTGATTTCCAAGGCTATAGGACCCAAAGGTTCGATATTTAAATTAGGAAGTTTGATTTACCGATGTATCAGAAGCTGAAGTTTAAACTATTTACCGTATAATCCGAATTAGTGCAGATTTACAGAATATCTTTAATAATTTATTATTATGGTAAGGGTTTACAGTTATTCTTATACAGTCGGAGCAAATTTAATTTTATTCGTAACCAAGTTCTTCTGTAGAGAATCGATCCCAAAATTTCAATCTGTTCTCCAAATAATCCACCATTTTTGGTTGTTCATCAAGCATATACCAATCAATATGATCGCCTTCGGGTCTAAATGGCTTCCAGTCTGGTGCTGGAATCCTTTTATTTAACAATATTAATATATTAATATTGTTAATATCTGTGGGTGAACTCAAGTAAACTTGTTATATTTTAACTTTCGTTATAAGAGTTATTCCAATGATTTAATCAAGATAATCGTGAGGAGTCATTTTAGCTTTCAGGTTTAACCAGTGATAAATAGCCGAGCTTAAGTAATACGAAGCTACGACGAATTATTGTCGCGGGATGTTTTAAAAGTACATAACAAAAAAGTGTTAAGGAAATTACCTGCCCTTGGAGGTGGTTAAATGTTGTTACAGTATAACAGTAGAAAAGGATAGGAAAAATGATGCCGCGCGTCATCTGACTTTAACACTTCTGTTATCTTAACAGAAATAACACCTTTTAACGCGTATAACGGGATAACATGGCTATAACAGACGTTTCTTGAGTTCACCCTGTGTGTTGTAATTACATGAGTATATATGTCAGCGCCAAACAGTCCAATCAGCCAGACAGTCCTGTTTGCCTAGCCAAACAAACCCTGCGCCATTCAGCCAAGCAGCACAATCTCTCTTAAATGAAACTGTTGCTTACATTATTATGGTTTTACATAAGTTACGTATAAATATGAGAAAATTATGGGTAGTCTGTATTACTTAATTAGATAACTTTACTCATAATTACTCTGACGTAAAGATATAATACAAATTAATTATTGACTTATGAGTAGAAAGAAAGATATTATTATTTTAAATATAAAGTTCTTCTCTTGTTAAATCTGATTCATATTTTTGGGTTGTGGATGTAGCTATACTCATCTTGTTAAAATTAAAAAAACTTGCCAAAGACATTTTATACATTCACTTAATAGCAGTTTTCGGAATAGTAGATGTTGCATCAATCTATCTATCTTTGCTAATAAAAACGTTAGGAGATTCCTTTGTCGTTATAGTCTTCAGTTTTCGTTGAATGGACTTGTCCAATCTTACATTTATAACATATCTATTTAATTAATATAGACTGTCCATAATTTACTCATATACGCTCTTATGTATGCATAACTTATGTAGAAACTATAATAATGTAAGCAGCAGATTCATTTAAGGGAGATTGTGTTGTTTGGCTGAATGGTGCAGGGTCTGTTTGGCTAGGCAAACATTGACTAGTCAAACAGGACTGTCTGGCTGACGCTAACATATATTATAGTATATAAAATATTGTCATTCGTACCCTGTTGCAGCAAATTCAGACCACAACTTAACGACATTTTTGGAAAAATTGTAATATTCGGAATCTTCGGGTATATAGGGATAGTCGTAGTAAAAAAAGAAGAACTGAAGCTCATCGGCATGTGCTGGACCTAAAATAAACTCATGCAATATTTTTTTCAGTTACGGTGGAAAATAACTAATCACATTGCAGGGCGAAAATTAATTCTTAATTTTTCTACCTACCGTAGTATCCTGGAGGATAGCCTTCCAAAATTGCTTTAGCATAGCTTTTTTCAGGCTGTCTCGTTAAGTAGTAGAGATAAACATTGTTTACAGCAGAATGAAATGTGCCCTCTAATTTTGCAGCATGAGTGATAAATCTGTCTGTTATCATGTCAGTTAAATTCCACATAGTTTCATTTCCAATGGGGTTGTCTCCAAAATAAAGGTCCTTTAGTTCATAAGCAACTTCATTGGGATCAGGAGCAGACGTTTTGTAGTTCAACAATTGAGGAGCAACATGTGTCCAGTTTTCGTTCGCCATTTCCGTATCGTCTATACTTCTTAGTGTCCCTGAAAGAAATTAAAAATGTGGAACTAAGTAAATTAGGAAATCAATTATCAATTAAGAAGATACAAAACATCACAAAATCTTACTCAAGGAGTCAAATAAAGTAAGCCCTTCGGCAGAGTTGAGTCCAATAATAACATCCGCTTTGTTTAACTGTCCACTTTTATAAAGGTTCATAGGATGATCTAACATGAAGGCATTTCCTGTTCCGTCATCAACCTCCAAAACAGCCCTGTAAATGTTGTTCGGCGCTTGCATTATTGCCAATCCAGTGGCGTTATAGTTTTTCAGACAGTCAATAAGAATCTCAGGGCTTGATGTCGGGCAGCTTGTCTGTGCTACCAGGGCCTCCGTTGTTTCTTCAGGATTGGAATCAATAATTTTGTTGAAAATTGTTCCCCCACACTTGAAGAATTGCTCGATGAAAAAGGCCTAACACCGAACAAAACCATTTTGAGACAATATTTTATTTTTACCATGAATTTCCGAGTTCATTGTCGATTTCAGTATATTGACATTTTTAGTCAATTAGCCTTATTTTAAATTTAAACTTTACATTTAAATTACTTGAAAAATGAAAAAAATATTCAAGAGCACAGTAAAATGTTGTAGAAGATTTGATAAAAACATTTCATAACGACTGACCAAAAATGGCGATTCTTAGCCGACGGAATGGCTGGAAAATATGGGCAAATCAGGCATAAGTTTTAAAATTTCATTATTACGCGAGCTTCTATCACTACAAAAATCTCACGGAACACAATCAAGATTGTGATTCTCACTAAATTATCATAATAATGTGTCTATTATGATAAGTTATCATAGCAGCATCATTATATAATTCTTCTTGATATTTTGAAAGGGAAAATCGTATTTGTTATATATATAGATTTCAGTTGTTCTTTATCTGTTAATCTTAATATTTATCTAGTTGTTAGTTTAGGCCACGGATTAAGTCATTATAAAATGTTAAAGTCAAAATTTCAGTTAGACCAGTTTTTGACATTTAAAAAAAAATTGCCCAAAAATGGGTAGCCATATTTTAATATCTAATAGTAGGCACATTCTAATATTTATTTCTGAAAACCGTTTGGCTAGACCGAGCTGGGCCCAAAAGATATAGTTATTGAAACTTCAGTATGCAATGCTTTGTGGACGAGAGCAAACTTTTCGTATTTAGCCAGGGTTTCGGTAGACGAAATTATGAGGGTGGTTGAAATTGGTTTTATCCACCTGAATTTCATCCATGTGGATAATGGATAGATGAAATTACCACTTTGTTCAACGAATATTCAGCAAAAAATATTATTTTCATCCTAAAGTAACTATCAAATATGGATTGAACATTGTATCTAGTAATTGATCATAATTACAGACGTGCAGTGCTTGTGGTGATTACCTGAAGACTAATTTTGGCCAATTTTAACCATCCCTCTAATTTTGTCTACCGAAACCCTGGCTAAATACTTTACTTTTACCCTATTTTTATGTATTTTAAACATACTTGTATGCGAAATCTGTCTTTCCTGAAATGCTTTTGCTGAAATACTACTCAAACTACATCAGCAAGGGTGTTGAGTTTGAGTTATTGTATCCGATAATAGATATTTATTTAAAAACGTTGTACAATAATTGACGGACACAAACAAAACAAAAACAAAACGGTTTAACCTTAATGTGTTTGGGACAGACCTGAAATGTGATTGGGAAGGTTTTTTATAGATGCTGACTGAGATTTGTTTGGCAGTTTCTTAAAATGTTTGGTTAAAATAAAATTTAAGATAAAGTGATAAAGGACCATTAGGACCATATTCTTATTTCCATCATTTCCATATACTATACATAGGTAGACATTACGACATTGTAGATACTGTAGTGTATATTCACCAACCACTGCATAAACAACTACCAAACATTTTAAGAAACTGACAAACAAATCTCAGTCAGCATCTATCAAAAACGTTCCCACTCACATTTCAGTTGTGTCCCAAACAGGAAAAGTGGCAACCAAAGCATAACCTAACAACAACAAAATCTTTAACCTATAACAACATAAAACCTGTCGATGTAATTTAATTGTAGTATTTGTCTAATTTGCCAAATTGAACCTATTCCGATTTTGCCATTCTGTCCATAGAGCCCAAAATTTCAAATTTTGTTTTGGCGAAATAATTTTTTCCAATGATGCCTGAAAGCATTCCCAGCATCTAATACTACTTCCAAGCCAATAAATTGTATATTATCAGTAAAACAATTACCTGCACTCATTGGGGAGAATAAATGCAATCCCACACAAATTGCCCCGTAGCTATTGCCAAAAATCATGACCCTGTTTGGATCGCCTCCAAAATATTTGCTGTATTCCTGTACCCATTTTAGTGCCATAACCTGAAAAGTTTAATTTATAATCCATCATTAATTTTCTTCATCAATCAACTCCTTTTGAAGAAGCAATCATTCGTTTATCGCAAAAATAGAAATAAGCTTTCCTGGTCTTTGTAGGCCATGTTTCCAGTGATTGTGCTATTCGGAAAACTTAAATGTCCTACAGAAAATGAAAACACAATCTGACGTATCTAGTAATTCGGATAAAACGATTAATTAGCGTATATTTGTTTACCAAAAGCACCCATCCGAAATTGGAATGTTATCAAAACGACATTTTCGTCCATAAAATATTCTGGGCCGTATCGACTCCCATTTCCTTGAGGACCTCCACCGTGGATGTACACTAGCGTTGGCAGTAGCTCCGTCTCATTACTAACGTCTGTTGGAATCTTTGAAAAATAATCATATCTATTATTTTTTTTTTAGATATTTGAATACGCAATTCATTAATTTATTTAAACACAGTACGTATCCTTACTTGGGGCGTATAAATGTTCATGTAAAGACAATCTTCCTCTCCAGTACTTTCATTTACTGACGGAAATCTTCCTTTTTGGATGCATTGAGGTGCAACTTCAGTTTCATTTCTTATTCCATCCCATGCTTCCACTAATACTGGTGGCTAGACATTACAGATATATTTTTTATTTTAAAAATGCTATTAAAATATCATAATATTATTACAAAACGAACCAGGAATCGAAGACTGCCAATCGGTGGTTTAGCGTACGGTACTTTATAAAAGGCGAAGAAATTTCTTTCATCCCTGGAAAGTCTTGCTACAGAATTAATTTTTCCCAGAGGAAAATCAAGTACCGGGCCAAACTCAACTTTTTCTTGCGATGGTATGTTAGAAATAATTTTATCATTTACGTCTGCCACTTCACTAAGCAAATGAGATGATGTGTCTTTTTGGAAATTGATTTCGTAGCTAATTGCCACCGTTAAAAATGATATTATAACCAAAACTACAGCTCCCATTGTAAGGAAAATCGTTTTGAAAAATGCACGATGAACAATACTTTTGAAACTTTGTAGATTAGATGAGTTTGAGTCCGGAGTAGACTTCGTCAGACGTTACTCCAAAGTGGCTGAGTTGGCTTTATAATACTAGAGTATAGTATACAGCAGTATTTATACTTACTCTACTATTAAAAAAATAACGGCCACTTTGGGGTAAGGTCTGATGCAGTCTGGTCCGGGTGACCACTCATGCCACATAAATAAGTTTTGATAAGTGGAGAATTTTCATCCTTCTCGTGAAATGTCTTTTTTTCATGATTACCTCCTATCACTTATGACCTAAAGCCCAAAATGTATGACAAAAATAATACATATGATTTACAAACATATTTACCGTATGTACAATTTATAGAGTAGAATGACAATGATAGGATATGATGATGATGGATTGAATGATGGATGATCCATAGAAAACACGATATGTCTCGATAAACCCAAACACGTGGGGGAATGGTCACAAGATAGGTAAATGTAAAGCAATTGGTACAGTAATTTCCTAAGGACGATAGATCGAATAACAATGGAATTAAACGCAACAAAACTTCTGATTAGAAAATATTATGTATACAGTAAATGCGTGACTGGACACTAAAAATTAAAGAGTCCTACTGAAGTGATTTGTTTTGTTTAACAGGTAGAAATTAATGTTATCTTGTCCATAGCATTGTCAGCAGAATTTGTATTTCATATATGCACCTTAGTAAGGCAACAGTATAATTACCTATATTATATGAACTTATAGCACTTATGTATGTGGCTATGGAATATATTATAAAAGAATTATACCACTATATATGGTATAAGCTTTATTAATAACATTAAAAAAGTCTCGTGACCATTATACAATAAATTGACAACACAATTAAAGTACATAGCGTACAGAACTGCAAAGTGCTAACCATGAGATAAAGTTAAATAAAGATTGTAAATGGAGTAAATCAGAGGTACTGTAAATTGTGACAACAATTTTTTAACATCAAAATAGTGAAATGGTTGGGTGGTGCTAGTGACTGAGCTCTCTTCCCCAACATGTCACCTTTCAAATGACTTATCACACAACCTTCTACGATGAGCAGAACGGAAATTATACTGATTTTCAGCTTTTAAACCTCTGTATTAATACCATGCTCAAACTTCTATGAGAAAATTCTTATTGCGAGATAATTGATTCATTGCGTTCACACAAGAATATATTCTCCAACTCAATTCCCAATTAATAAGACCACCCAGATTATGTAGTGAGTCAGTGGTTTATTACGTAGCGGTGAAACGGATACTATTAAGTAGCGGTAACATAGCGATGACTGGTGACTATACCGCTACGACATAGTGTCAGCGGACACAATAACTCCCGAATGAATAGAGAGAACTCAATTAAAATTTGTGTTTGAAGTTTCAGTTTGATATTGGTTTCTATTTCACATTTTCATTGAACTCAATTTTGAACGATATTCGTCCAAAATATTTATCAAAAAGCTGGATAGTCTGCCCAGGACTGGTTTAGCTTGTTAATTTGTGCATAATGTGTCTCACGCTCAAATGATATATAGGTCATACGGTCCTAAAGGGCCGTTCCTTTCAAAGGTCATTCAATGGCGCGATTATTTGACCGTGAGAAAATTATCGGTCTCACCTATTATCCTACTTCCGCCGGAACCCTGCTGTGTATGACTGCTCTCTAATGCTAATACTTTAATTGATATTAATTAATAGTTAGTCCACATTTCATACTCATTTTATACCAGATTTCTATAGTACAGCCGCAAATAAATAAAATAAAGCATCCAATTTATTTTAATTATGTAACTTAATTCGCAGATTGGGAATTTTATTTATAGAAATTGTAAATAATTGTAGGATTGTAGGAAAGCCACACAATATTATCTTTAAATAATAACACAAAATTTTTCATCAAATCAATCCATTCAGGAATTATTGTGGTCACTTAACACTTAACCACCAATTCCCTCACAGACAGACAGCAGGAGTATTATTTATTTTTTATTTTGAGGGGGTGACGCTCCTTTCGAGCAATTGCCCATGGAGCCAGGGGTTATTTATAAACACATTATTCATTATTCTAATGCACTTTTTGTAATACTTATATATACTTACGCTAAATCATTATTATTAAGTTTATAATTATAATTAGGCTTATAATTAATTCACACTATGGACAGCCATTGACAGCCTTAGTGGGATTGATCTGTTG
>JABASH010006624.1:0-10382 GCA_019776445.1 Tomocerus maximus
CATAGTACTTGTTAGTAGTATAATAGTATTAGTAAATTTCAAATAAATCACTACCAAACGTATTTTGCCATATTGAGAGCTCAGTAACTATAACGTAAAAACACTATCATTATGCATATATGTGCAACAAAACATGGAGTTCATCCTTGGCACAAATTATTATTCATTTATTGATAACTTTTATTGCATAACCACAAGGATGAAGGTATATCATTCTTTGCTTTGCAGCATGATGCATTACATTAAGTGGCTGCAGTGGAAATCGGGAAGTAAAATTTTTTGTGAAACCCAATGTTGAGATAAGCAGAAACTTGGTGTTGGAAGTTAGGCAAATTTTTTTCTTTCATGGCCTTGAATGCAATGTTGACCTACATGATTCAAAATCAACATCATATCAAACTATATTTAGTTAGTTTTTTCGGTTGAAAAAATTGACTATACAACTTACCCTATTCAAAATGTAAATTATGTCTCGTTGTCGCATTTTATCTTTCTCTGTAGTAATGACTTGACAAAATCCTTCATAGAAAAGCGTTCCCCTGGAGTTTACAGTATTGAGGGCTCCTAGTATAGTTCACGGCATTAGTAGTCAAAGTGACAATTAAATAGGTGAGTGTTTAAGAGAAAAATAAAAATTTAAAATTGTTGTAAAAGAACATCCATACAGTTGTTTGACCCATATGATATTAGCATGTCACTGTAGGTTAGCACTGTCTTTGGTTCCACATTTTCTTCCTGTCAATAAATTAACAATCGAGGACAAATGAGATTGAAATAATATCATCTAATAAGATACATACTCCAAAAATATTACTGGAGGCTTGTCGATTGCAACTTTTTGATCCTTTGGCTGTATAGCCTTTCCTCCACATCCACACTAAAAATTATAATATGCAAATTATCAGGAAAATTAAGGACAGGAAATATTAATGTTATTTAATGATGATGGTGTAATTAAGTTATAATATTTTAGAAATTCGCCTACCGATTGCACGGAAGAAAAAAAACCTTTGGGATACCCTTTAACGATTTTGATATTTGGTTGTTAAAAACTTTCCTCAGAAAATCTTCGGCTTCATAAGTATTAAACGTTTCGTCAGAAGAAAGCACAAACAGCATTACAAACGAAGGTTTCTTTATATCTATATTGGATCCAAATGCATGGATCAAATTGACCTGGAAAAGTTAATCAAAATGTACACATTGTATATCATCACCAAAAATAAATTTTGCTTCGCTTGTGAACGTACTTCTAATTTACATGACAATTCAACCAAATTCCTTAACCGTTAATTGCTTTGAGATATACGACTTAATTATTGTACAACATTTTGGAGTGTTTGGTTATTACTATACGACAAAGATTTTATTTGTAATTATTTGTAAAAGAAATTCAGTCATAAATTGTCCAATGTAGAATGAGTATCAGGGGGAAGGAAGTCAAAGTGCCAAGCTTCAACATTTTATTAGTGATCTCAGTTTTATTGTTAACTACTCTTTTGCCTGCTTGTGTGGTTGACCTTACAGATCTGATGGGTGGGACTACGGCTTATTCCGTAAGGGTTGCTCTTTAGAGAAGTACGTATAAGTCGTTTGAATCAAGAACTGATGCAAACTACTTAAGAAAACATTTACAATATATGGTGTGTTTGCTATTTCGCCATACATCGTAATAAGTTTATACTTTAAAAATTTTTTAAATTCCAAGCGACTAAAACACTTACCAGGCCAGAAGAATCACTCCATGTTTCACAGGCGTAATAAGCCCACAAACCAATTTCTTTAAATGTGTCCTCTATATTCTTTTGATCAAATTTGTCCCTCTCAGTGTCTTGGCAAAAGAATTTAACAATTCCTGGATTATCTGCTGTATATTTTCTCTGACTTACAGATTGATTTAAATCATCGGATGTTTCATTTCCCTCTAACGTCATTGAGGAATCCATGCCGATAAATAAAAAATTTGGAGTTTGAAAGCAATCCACGCTTTTATTCCCTTCCTTCAAAGTCAAAGTTGCCTTGATTCCTAACATCTGTTCAGATATCTATAATAAATAGATGGATTTATTCCCCATATCTACGATTGGTTTGACGGAAGTATGCATTGCAAATAGTACGGTTTGAGCCACTCATTCCTTACTTCCGTGAAACCATGAATAATTTGGCTTCTCGAGTTTAGTTTAAGATTGTAGATAGGCAGACGTTACATGTTCGATCCTCATCAATACTTACCGATTCCAATAAATTTTGAATTGACATTTTTGATACAACACCATCACTGAAAGCTGAGTGAGCATATTGAATAAAATACGATCCTTGACTTACTTCCCTGAACGCAACGAACCCTGTTAATTAAATAAGTATCCGAAATAATATTTTGAATCAATTATGGGACTCAATTAATGGTATAACGATACGTTTGCCACAGAAACTGTATTAAATTATAAATATTGCAAATAGCGAGTTAGCAAGTACCTGGAAGTGTGGCCGAGCATACCACTGTATCTGAGAAATCAGCCAACTCTATTTTCTAAAAATAAAATGTAGTTCATTCACAATAGTTCATCAATAACAGAAATAAGGGGTTCAGAATAATTTCTTAGCGTCCTTAAATTAATTTATTGATTTTGACATCTTAAAAACTTGTAAAAGCAATAAAATTCTTAGCATATAATTTTTGTGCATGAGTAAAAGTATTCTATACCTTTACTTCTTTAGCGTTTTAGTTTCAACTATGCGTAACAGCAAAGGTATTATGTGAAAAAATTAATTTTGAAAAAAAACCGAACACTTAATTTAATTTACAACAGACTTATTTTTAAAATTGTTAAAATTTAAACTGACGACTTTAGTTTTATTAGTATACCTATCCTACTATTGTTAATGTATCTACTTACTTTCTTTTTGCTTGAAACTCCACCGTCAAAATTTTTGGGATGTTTGGTTCCATCAACTGTGTCTACATAATCCCCTCTGCAAGGGCAAGAAACCATATTAGATATTTTTATTCCTTATTTGTAACTACTGCTTTATTCCATACAAATATCTTTTATATGCTTTCTCAACACATGGTAGGACTTGTTAACAATTCAGTTCCATAAAATAAATAATGAGCATTATTTAAGTTACATAATTGTGATAATGAAATTAAGTCAAAAGAATTAAAAATTCTTTGCTGCAGCAAAGAATGCCCAAACCTACAAAGAAGACTAACTGGGGACGAAAAATAAAATAAATTCAATACGATTTTATTTTCTGCTAAATTAACAAGACAAGAATATCAAAGTTGCATTCAATATTATTTATTAGGGAGTTTGGTTGTAGAGCGTAACATGGGGTACGAAGGCAAAAAATCTCATAAGTGACGAATGTTGTATGAGATTTAAATAGCATTTAGGGAATGGTCATGCTAAAACTTTCATACTTTTTCTCACAATCTATTGTCAAGACGGTTGTAAGATGCTGTAAATATAACTTTGTTTAAACGAAAATATCAAACTATTACTTTGTGACAGCTGTACAATTTACCTCCACGTAAGGAAACAGTATGATTCAAATAAATAAAAAAGCGCTTAGCAACAAGCTACCGACAAGCTTGTACAAATACAATTTTAGGGATTCCCTTCAGCTCTGGACAATTCTCTTCGCTGAAACGTTCCAAAATCTCTTCATACAACATAATTTGTTTGTTGTCAGATGTCCAGATCTCGTGATCAAATGTACCATCTTCGTATATTCGATGGTCGCCATGGCTTCCAATATAAATGAATATATAAGACACGCCCAACTTTTTTTTCTTTACCACCAATTTAAAATTGTCAAGATAGTCATTGAAATCCTGAAACCAATTAACAAATTTTTATAGGTCTTAAATCTAGATTAAATTAGTTTTAGAGGAAGTGTGCCTACTTCCAATTCCACGCGTTTTTCCGAAAAAGTTTGACGCGGACCAGTGATATCCATTTTGGAAAACATTTTCTTTAGAGCCGTATTATCTGCATCAGCGCCTTTTCTATTGTGGTTTGGATCATTATTTTGAAATTCTTATATGTTAATTACAAGGCCATAGGGTTTCTTAGAGTCAGCATCTGCACTAAATCTTGATTCCTTAATTAGATTTAACCAGACTGTTAGAAGAATGACAACTCGCAATTCTTATACATAAATAATAAATAATTAGTCTTATTATATTATTCATTTCGGTATTGATTTAATTTTCGATAAAAATAAATAGTTTTGTTTGCTTTAAAAATACAACATGATAATAGTTATTAATAATATATAGAATATATATTATATAGAATATTAATAATTTTTACTATACCTTGACCTTATTCTCCTTGTTTTAAAAAACGGTTGTACGACATATAAATCAAGTCCATCCGATGAAGCTGCACCCGACATTTTACTTTTTTGGGCTGCAAATAAAACCATTTATTTGATAAAAATGTAAAAATGACAAAATTATTATCTACCTGAATAAATGTAACGCAGAGAAGATTCTACAGATAAATTAAAATTTATAGTGTGGTCATCTGGTTATTTAATAAAACTGGGACTAGAAAGCAGTCCGTCGCCTTATTTAAAGTCTACCCTTACATGTAAAAATTAAGTCTTAGGAGGATGTTTTCTATAGTCTCAATTTTAGATGAATCTCCAATATTATAATCTCTAAACTCTTAACGCGTCATTCGCGTCAAATAGAAGGAAGTGATAGAGGTTTATGATAGCTCATAATAATATCTGTAGGTTTCTAGACATTTTCATTTACCATCGTGCTTTACACTATATGGTATACATACTTTTTTGGGTATATGTATAGTATAATGTAGTATGTACTACTTTTACAGGAAAATGCAAATAAATAATGGTGCAGTGAATCAAACCCCTCCATTTTAGATGAAAAAATGTGGTTCAACTAAAAATAAGCCTACCATAAGCGACCGTTAAAATCAGGACACATGGAGGGCCAGTATGAACAGTTCGTACTGGCCCTGCATGTCTCCCGATGTCAGTTTTTATTATGATGAGACAAATTCAAAAATTCTCGTGATCTTTCAAGAAACCATCAAAGTTAATTAACGTAAGCTGGATGCTGGATTAAAATTAATTAACTTTCATGGTTTCTTGACAGCTCATGAGTGAATTTAATTAAAATAAATACGAAACTTTTCTGACATGTTCGCCACGCCCTTAGATTAAGCGATATCTTTGAGTATGACACAACAGAAATTCTTTACTGTGATTTTTTTACCTTTGTTATCCAAAATGATTTTTGAATCAAGCTCATCGAAGTTTGTATTGTCCTGTTCATTTCTTGATTGCACTACCGCTAGAACATTTTGATCACTAGTAGGTTCTGCAAATTGGGATTCAGTTAAAGTGGCTTCTAAAATATGACGATAAGGAAGTACAAAATTTAGTCGCGCGATCTGATCTAATATACATTCTTAATGACTTCGTAATTATTTATAAAATGTTGGATATTTATTTCTATTTAAGTACGTACGAAAACTCAATCTTTTTGTTTGGATTTTGCTTAGTTCAGCTAACAATCAGTCGGCGATGTGTTTCATAGTAAGAGATTCCATTGCAGTCAGCAGTATCGCTAAACATGGCAAGATTGGATGTCTTTGAATTTTCACATAAAACGCATCGTTTTGAATGTAGTCGGTCTCTTTGGCTGCCTTTTTAAAAATATCCAGAAAGCCGGTGTTATAAAAACACATTTTCATTCATACAGTGTCAATCAAGGTAAATTATTCCGTTCTAAATATATTATAAATCATGAAAGATATATAGAAAGGTTGTCTAAGAAAGGAAACTCAGATATTGACTAGTGATAGGATCCCAAGCAAATAAATGTGGACAAATTCCCAGCCAATTTGATGGGGTTAGTTTTATGGTAATGCCCCAAATTGGCATACACTTTTAGGCATAAAATTTTGGAATCCCATATTGGCAAAAAAATTCCTTATTGGCATAAAAAATCGTTCTCTTTTTGGCATCCGCTTTTTGGCATAAACATTTTCTAGTACTAGATACTGCGTAATGGACTAATGGGCTGGACAAGAAGGTAAGGAAATGAATGATGAACTGTGAAATCTCCAGCATATAAATTAGTATGTAAATGTTATTTACTGATATCTGAAATCGTATGATGTATGTCCTAGAACTTTGTGAACTTCCAGAAGTCCGCATCCAGACCATATAATTACATAATTGGGTACTGGAAGCGGACTAGTATTTAGGATGTATGAGATGAAGGTTATCTAAATCTAGTAAATTGTATTAAGGTAAATGTGTCAAGGTTAGTTGATAAATATAACTAACTTACCTGTACTAATACCCTTGCCTTTCAGCTGTCCACTGGAACTCTAACACTACTCTTCATTCGATAAATATAGCTTTGTAGACTTATAACTTCTAGCTCTACCTGTCTCACTTTCCCCACTCTGCACATAAGCTTTAATCTTAACTTTACTTCTGCAAAATACACTTTAGCTAGTTCTTCCTAACGATACTTCATGAACTTTATAGTGTTTGGATGATTTTCTGAAAATGTACAAAAGAACGTGAAATATAGTATGACGAAGGCGGAGCTTGGTAATAAAACATTCTCTGTGGTGTTTGGTTGACCAATATTGTGAAAAGTTGCTTGGAGGAGATACATTATGCTTTTTCAAACCCTAAATACTACTTTAACTGATGCCAAAGTACCCAATAATGGGCAGGACGGTAGAATAGTATATATAGAAACGGGTGGGTTCAATGGAAAACGAAATCCCATATTTTCCTCTCTCGATTATGAGCCTTAGGACACTTTTTAGTGCCTTTTCTGATAAACCTCATGTTATGAGGATGCTTTTCGACTATTTAAACTATTTTTACAAAATGCCTTCGTGTTGAAATCGATTTTTGAAAAAAAAACAATTTTACTTGGGGTTGAGTAGGATTGGATATCAAGTGTGTAACAGGCCTCCCTGCTATTAATCGCGTCAAGAATGGCTCAAAAACTCAATTTTTACTTTTGGGGCATTATAATATGCCGATTGAAATCACCCATATATCTATATATAGTATTCTACCGCCCCGATGGTGTATGACCTGGTAGGCCAATCCATTTAGGCCAAAATGCAAAATCAATTTAGGCCAAATCAGAAAATGTAAAAACTCAATTAGGCCAAAAATAAAGTGGACACTTAGGCCAAAATCAAAATAGTGATTAATGACTAATATAGGTATTTCTATATAATACTTCTTATTTTTCTAATTTGAATTCATTTATACTGACGTGACTGACGATGAATGTCTTGTTTATCTTGTCTAAGTTTTCATGATGACATCTTATTTTAGTATATTACATTAATTAGGTACACTACGTATGCTTAAGAATGATTTTATGCGATACATGCATAAAATCATCGTCAAAATGTGTAAATGTCTTTACATGCTGCCAATATTATGCAGAAATACATATATTAGTCACTATTTCAATTTTGGCCTAACTGTCTACTTTATTTTTGGCCTAACTGAGTTTTTACATTTTCTGATTTGGCCTAAATTGATTTTCTACTTTGGCCTAAATGGATTGGCCTACCTGTCCGTGAATCGCGCTGATTAATGGGTAGATGACTTTAACACGATTTAAAAATTCTTTAAAAACTTCTGTGTACCACCTAGAAATTTTTTCAGCATTTTTAAATTCCTGTAACATAAATCAATCATTTTAATTCGGTGATGTCATTAACAAAAAATCAAAAAACCGGCACTAAGTTATCCCGGTGGTAGATCAGTTTGGCAAAAGAAAAAATCGATCAATGCAGCCAGTGCAGTGTTGTCAGATTGACAAAATAGGTGTTGTACATGCTTTCAATAGAATTTTTACAAAATGCATACAGTTGCAACCGTGCAACCGTTAAGGGTTGGGTCTGTGTTTTGCCTCTTTTAAAACCTAACGTAATAAAAAATATACATGTCTCGTGTTACCCAGCCCTACGGTTGCACGGTTTTGTAAAACCCGCATTCAATTTGTCTTTACATGTATTCACTTTATATTTACACGAATTTACATACATGTGAGGCGTGAGGGAGTTTGATTTACATGCATTCGCTCATTCATTTTGAGTTTTGATGAATGGAGTTTGCCAAAGTTTCCACAGAGAAAAAATTGCCTTTGCCAAAATGACTGTTGCCAAACTCACTTAGAATCTTTATCCCAAATGAATGTAAATTAGGGTTTTGTTTAGATTACTATTCAACTAGGTACATATTTTTAAGTACTTGTAGGTAACAGTAGGGACTTTATTACGTACGCGAGTCATAAGGTGGAAAAAAAGTGAAAGGGAACTATTGCATACTGGACTTCTACTTTTTCAGGAAGATTCATGATTATAGACCACCCTATGGGGTATTACAAAATGCATACAGTTGTAACTGAGCAACCATTAAGGGTTGGGTAACAAGATGCATGTATATTTTTTATTATATTAGGTTTTAAAAGAGACAAAACTGTGACCCCAACCATTAATGGTTACAACCGTGCAACTGTATGCATTTTGTTAAAACCCCTCAGTGATTATATAATATGCTTTGCTGATACTGATATCCTATTGTAATTGTTTCAATACTTACTATTAGCGCTCGTTCAGGTAATGACAGCAGCCCATTTGCAATCATTACGCCCATTAAACCTGAAAGATTGGATGTATTGTTGCTCAACGTCTGATTTAAATTGGCGATAGCTCTCTCGAAATCCGACTTCGTCCACCCATTTGTCTCAATTTTCTTTCTGTAATACTCGTACAGCTTTAAGTCAATCCCGCGAATCTCAGTCTCAGCCATTTAACAGAACCTTATCGCCACAGATCTTTCGGATTACTTAATTGCCTTCCTCTTTCTGCAGCAAGATTCCAACTATACTTACAGAAACGGGCATATACAAATCTGAATTGTATGAATTAATTATGTTGGTGTTCACGCCACTACAAATATTATAGTCCTTTAATTTCCTTCTGTTAATTATGTTTCCTATCACACTGTCTGCGGTCACTGCACTGCCAAATTGCGTTACCCAAGCCAAAGCACGATGAACATTAACCGCTGGAGTCCAGGATTTTCCGCTGGAGTCTAGGATTTTCCGCTGGACTTTCTGCAGTGTATATATTATTATAATAATATATATTATAGCATTAATGTGAATAGTGAAAACAGTAATGATGATATTTAGACTTATTTATAATCCTTCCCGATGACATTTTACATTACATCACTAACCATAAATCGTTTATTATCAATTCTGCAGAAGCTGCTTAGTGTATAGTATGGAGTCCGAGAGTCGCTTATCTATTTCTTGGAATTATTCATTCGATTAAATATGCATAAACCTATACGCATAATATTACCATATGTAACTAAAATACGTTTCTTTTATGACTTATTTCTCTGGCTTACTATATGTATATGGCTAAATTATTTCAAGTATACTTACCGAAGCTGCTACGACAAAGTTCAAATAAGTATATTTCAATCTGGGATCCTATTTTTGTAGCCAATACTTTAATGAATATATTATATAAACTGGTATTACGGTACTGATTTTTTGACTGTCAACGAAATGTTGTGAGTGTTATTTACTACTAAAGTACAATGTTATGAGCCATGTGATTAAGAATTATATAGGATATCCGGCAATTTTCTGGAATTTTCGCTGTTGTACTTTGGTTTATACAAGCATTGGTTGAAGTGTTTGGTTTAAAAATAAATAATATTTTTAATGCTATATGCTATTTGATATCCCTATTGTCGGGAATCGCGTATTTTGGGTATTCATTTTGGAAGGATGGAAAGCAGTACACTGTCTGCTATTCCACATCGGTAGTTTCAGTAAAAGTTAATGGAATTTTAACTACTGAAAATACTACATTTCCTCAACGATATAGAAGAGTTCCTTGTGTTATTCCGATTCTCATCAAGTTGTCTCACTTCTCGGCTTATCCTTACAAGAAATTTACGCTTATTGGCTGAAACGAATATTGTGAGGATCTAATAGGGAAGGATATAATTCATTGCTCTAAAATGTAAAAACGAACGGCAAGCCATAAAAGAAGCTAGCCCGAGTAAAGGGGGCCGTGTACACAGTTTAAGAATAAAAATATGGCCGCAGAGTTCATAGCAAGTCAAAGCAATTAATTTTGACTATCAAAATGCATAGAAAATCAAAACCAGTAATTTTGACTATCAAAATGAATAGACAGTCAAAGCAAGTAATTTTGACTTTTAAAATGTATAGAAAGTCAAATTAAGTAATTTTGACTATCAAAATGCATAGAAAGTCAAATCAGATAATTTAGACTATCAAAATGCATATAAAGTCAAAGCAA
>JABASH010006625.1:0-10381 GCA_019776445.1 Tomocerus maximus
TTTCGCTATGGATAACCTTTCCAGAGAGACAGTAATAATCTCTATAGGAACCTTGAGCAAGATCGATGTGGAAATACACCAAATACGAATGGGTGACTAATTATTCGTTTGCAGTAGGATTAGGAGTTCATCTCCCGCTAAAAATGGCTAGATTAAATTGTGTGAACTTGCTCACATTGACGATATTTTTGGTCAATAAACGGCTACCTTACTGGGGCCGGCTTGTACATACTAATGTATGAAAAAATCCTAACTTTTTAGACTTCAGATGACTGGATACTAAATAAAATTTAGCCAATTACTAATAAATAATTATTGCAGCAGAATAACTAATTTAAATTAATTGCGTTGTTTGCAGCAAGAGAATTCAACTTGTATGAAGCTCAGGAAATGTTGAGAAATGTAAGTAAGCACAATCTTCATTATCTGTAATGATTGCATCTCAGTATAACTATCACCGAGTTGGAATCGGATTGTATGAATGATTATTGATTTAGGTTATAATTGTTGTCAATTATAGCACTTGGAATGGCGGCTAGAAAACGACATCGACACAATTCTGGAGTGGGAGCCTCCAGAAGACATGGTCAAGGCTTTTCCATACGAGCTGACTGGTGTCGACAAAGAAGGCCGACCAAGTAACGACTTGTCCTCTTTTTCCTTTTTACAAATACTTGCAATTCCTAACTAACAGACTTCAACTGCGATCTAGTTATCTGCTACGGAATTTGGGATGTCCGTTCGTTTATGGATGCTGGCCGTGAGAAGGAGTACACCAAGTTTGTCTATCATGTCATGGAAAGAACTTTGGCTGCTACGAAAGCCCCTGCTACGCAATTTGTCGCCGTGTGTGACGCTTCAAAAGTCACTTTTTCACATATGATGCACCGAAAAGGTAATTTGATTCACAATTACAACTTCTTTGACCCTCGTTTCCAAAATTCAAATAAATCCAAACAATCAAACGTGAGTCGGGGGAAATTGATTGCAAGTATTGGATTTAAATGATTAGACGGTTGAAGTATATTGCAATTGTTTGTCAGTATTATTTTAGAGTTAATTAGGTATGTCGGTCATTGTTCTAAATAATTTCTCGATCAAATGCAGCTATGGACGTGGGTCTGGAGACAATGAAAGCATTCGAAGCAAATTACCCGGAGTTGATGCACAAGTGCATTGTCGTCAATTGTGAGTTAATTAATTATATCTGGACTCAATAGTTAGCTGTGATTTAACGATGTCTAATGTCGACTTGCGTTCACAGGTCCCAAAATTTACTATTACATTTTTGCTCTGATCAAACCGCTGATGTCTGCACACACGTTGGCCAAGATGGAGCTGCATGACGGGAATCGTGAGAAATGGGCTAAGGCGCTTATGGAGGAGATTGACGAGACGCAACTGCCAAAACTGATCATGAATCTCAGCTGAACAAGTCTGACAATCATCTTGTGCAGAATAGCTCAGAGACAAATTCCCTGTGAAAATGTATTATTATTTTGTATACATGCGACCGTGAAATTACTAATGTCGATACACATACCCTAGATAGATAGAAATACCTATAATGCATAGTGATGCCGATCCTTGAACTGATCATATCATTCTCCCTACACCATGATTACATACTCTGATTGATCTAACAGACAATTTAGATATTCTACAATATTAAATATTTGGACAAAGTCCAATATTATTTTTGGAAATGGACAGAGGTATTGGTAATACAAAACAGTTGAAATTAGGTATGCAGTGATACTAATTGGAAAATACAATAATAAAAGTGTTCCCAAATGTTGATATGTCTCCAACTATGTAATTCTTCATTAGGATCAATGATTAATTATTATTCCTGGCTCTTCTAGGCATCTCGACATTAAAAATATATTTTAGGTATTTAAATGGTAGACACAGAAATGCGGAACAACAATCTATTCTTCATTTGTTTATCATTGTTGTGATGCCAGTGACAGTAAAATCACTGTTTGTGATAAATCTAGTAAATAATTTGAAGCTCATAATGATGTAGACAAAGAGTAATTAATTAGAAACTCTTCAGTACTGTTATTACGCAATTAATTTACCAACTACGTATTTAAAGAATCTTAAATCTCAGCTATACCATACAATATTTTTATGACAGATATTGAAATGAATTAAATCATGAAATTAAGAACAAATTCCATTGCATGCTCAATTAATTTATTTCGAATTGTAGAGTACGACACAGTGAAAATGAAAGTTTGTAATTAAAATAACATTGATTGGTTATTATGTATGCAATTATTATCTTTGTAGCTTTAGTACCAATGAAATGGAAGATTTGATGACTAATTTTATTGTTTTAATTGAGTAAATGCCTCTTTCTGTTTCCCTATCGTCTTCTAGTACTATTCTTTGACCATCTTATACTAGTGGCCTTGGCATAACTTACAAATTGTGGACTATATCGCAGTTAGTAGATGACAGGACAGAAAACCCAATAAAACTGAATTGGCAAAAATCATACGATAATTTGGGTTGTAAATGTGAAAATGAGTTAAGTAACAATTAGCAAATTCAGATCAACGAGAAAACAAGCAAATATTAATAGCATAGCTAATTTGGTAGTTTTAAAAACAAACTAACTTTGGCTGTACTGTACTCTGTCTAAAGATGTAACGAACATTTAAATGCCTTCAATTGTTCAATTGCATTGAATTTATTACACACTACTATGAAAAAGCACTAGTGGCAGTTTTAAAAACATTTTGCAAAATTAAATGTATTGAGGAGAAAACAATCTATAAGGTAATTTATATTTAACATTTTATAGAAGACCAAAAATCTTTTCTAGTGAAGCATAGACAATAATGTCCTCGAAGTTCTTAATTTTCAAATTTTATAATGGCCCCGCCATCAGACGGCAGATCCAGTTTGCCTTCCGTGATTGAACTCCTGGAATAAACATAATTAGTAATTAATAATAATTGAAAACCATGCAATTTGAGGTCTACGTGGGATTAAAATAATTTACTTCTCTTTAAGGTTTCCCACATTAGGAGTCACGGCCATGACGGTAGCCTTGGCCGAGCTCGCTTCACCAAAGTCGGGGAACTGGATCATTGCGTCCGTCGCACCGAAATTGGTGACAACGATGTATTTACAGGCCTCCGTCGATCTACAGAAATTCAACAAATGATCAGAGATTTGGTCAAACAACGTTTAGAAATTTCGAGTATTCAAAATAGTGACCAGGAGACATACTTCTTAATTGTGAGTACTGCACCGGTAGAATTAAATTCTGTTTTGGTATTGGCATCAGAGTTGATGATTCTCTGAAGAGCAATTAGATTCTTGAAATAATCAAAATTGGCGTTTTTGCCAAATTTCATCGGTTCAGTTCCTTTCTCAAAACCAGAGCTGGCGATTTTCGTGGCATCTAAACAACAACAAAGAGTTTAGCCAAGTGAAACATTGGGAATCGTTGTGAGATGGTTGAACTGTGTTCAGAATGGGTATTTCTGAGAAAGTACCGTAGACGTCGTCTCTCTCTTCTCCGTAGTAAAGAATGACTTTACTCTTCATAGTGAAGGCCACCATGGCCACAAGATTAGCTCTGCCCCGGGATCCCACTCGTTTTTCCAACCGATCGATCCTCGGACCGGAAAGCTGAAAGAATGCAAAACAAGATAGAAAACCAATTTGACGTCTCTCCAGCCGCTAGCTCTGCGAGGATTATTTTTGATGTCCGCAATAAAAACATTATACAGCAGTCTCGCTAATCGTAAATGGAATGCCGCACGTTGCTAGTGAACTGCTATTACATTTAGTGTAGAGTATAATATTATGTTATGTATTTATAGATTCAGCCAACGGACGACTCTCCCGTTAGTGGAATATCAAACAGGAAAAATCGATTACGGGTAAATGAAAAAAATTCTTACTCGTAAGACCAAATTAGTTTTGTTTGCATTCTCGAGTTTTTCAACAATATTTTTCACAGCGTCTCCTGTAGTACTTGGGCCCAGTTTACTGTTGAGATCTGTCACGATAGGCGACACGACAGGCGATGCACTTTCATATTTATTAAATTCCTCCGAGTCAAATTCCAGGCCCTCTGTGTCCAACAAGACAATCTTCGCCTCTCTGTACATCGCACATATTTAAATAATTGCAATATTTTCAAATGAATCCAATAGAATTCTCTGGGAATTTTTACTTACGAAGGAATAATCTTCTTGATGACATCGGGATTCTCTGGTTGATTTTTTACAGCGGAAGCGTCTTTGAGTTTTGTCAGATCTTCGACCAAATAGGAAACATCAGAGAGAAGGAAGCCGCTTACTCCTTGATCAATCCAGAATTTTAGGACATCCTATAGAAATGAACAATTCTTTAAGACCACTGACTTTTGTCACAATTAAATATTCACAATTAAATCAATCCCAACGTTGTGTCTGAAGAATCACACCTTCATCTCTTTGATGACTGCATCATTTCTGTAATTTAGATCTGCCTCTGAATCGCCGAAGAGTCGTAAGTACTTATCGGAAGCATTAAGTGGGTCAGTGTTCCAAGCATTTGATTGTATTCGAGTTTTCCAAGTAGAGCCTTGGACTTCCGCTTCGGGCTTCCGAACATAGAAATCTTTCGTGGAAGAATCGTTGAACCATTTATGCTCCACTCCGGAATGATTTGGAATTAGTTGCAGCAAGACACTCAGTCCTGAAAAATAATACATTTTTAAAATCACGAGATGTACAGATAAATGCAGAATATTTTTAGTAAATAGTTAACTACAATTAAATAAGGAATTCAATTGTAATTTAATATTTCGAGGTATTTACCTTTAGCTTTTAAAGCAGATACAGTTTCTTTGAAAGAGGCCAAAGTTCCGAAAAGCGGATCAACATTTTGGAAGTCGACGACATTTTGTATTCCGCCTCCATTGTCAGTCTGCAGGACTTGGGAGATGATGACTGTCTTGACACCCAAGTCATTCAAATATTCGGCTTGATTCTTCAAATCCTCGAGTTTCCCATCCTTTGCAAAAGTTTTGACGTAGACTTGGTAGTAGGTGTCGGGTTCTGATTTTTTGTCGGAGCACTTTGGGGCAAGAACGATGATGATGACGGCCCCCGCCAACATGGCGACCCACAAAACCCAGAAAAGGATGAAGAGAGTCCATCTCAGACGAATCCAGAAGGGATCGTTGGCGTATTTCATCAATTCCTCTTTTCCTAGTCCGACGAAATTGGGCGTGCCCGCGGGTTCGGATATTTCAACTTTGGCATCTCCATTTGCGGGGTCGGCCCCGGAGATGAATTGGACGGCGGGGTCGCCTCCGGTGGGGTTCAGCGGCATTCCGTCTTCGCCGAGTCCTCCGAAATCCTCTTCCTGTGCTTTGGGTGCAGGTCCCGAGAGTGCTTTCTTGGCGGAGGTGGGCGAGGGAGTTGATGCCGTGGAGCTCTGATCATTACTGGGCATCGTGGCCCTGAGAAAAGTTCATTTATTCATTCTTAGCATTGCCTATTCTTTCTGTGTCGAAGAAAGTACATTATTATGTATGTCCTATAGAAGAATTGGAATCCGGCCCATAATGATGTGTGAGTGAGTGAGTCAGGGAACAGCAGGAGGAGATGGAATTCAGCACACAGCCACGACGTCTACTAGCCGTGACTTAGCCCCACTCTCCAACTCCAAACACACATCTTCGCCAACCAGGATTTTCCGCTCTGCCCCGACTCATCCAGCAATCCAAATCCCCTTCGTGCACCTAAACTACCTAAACCGATTCAGCCGACTTGACTCGTGTCTACTCAATCTACTCTGCTCTACTCACCCACACCACGATCACCAAGATAGCTATTCCAAGCTGACGAAACTCCACAGCGAATTTGCATCCTCAACTTCAAAGATCCACCCGCCATAACCTTTTAACATCCATTCACTTTTACACATTTTTCCTAAACTGCCCTGCAATAAATTCCCCGATATTCCGGAAATTCTCTAATATTACCTGATATTCTTAACAGTAATGAAATTTCCTGCTATTTGAAATTCGCAGATATTCTTGCAATTTTTTGATAATAAAGATTATTCCTAAAATCCCCGGTTTTCCTGGGTTCCTATCTGAAATTTCCTGGTATTCCTGAAGTGCCTTGATATTTCTGAAATTGTCTGATATTCCCATTTCCCGTTATTTCTTAACACTCTTCTGTTTCTGCGATAGTCCTACAATTTCCTGACATTTTCTGAGATTCTGTGATACTGCTAGATATTCCTGAAATTTTGTGATGTTTCTACATTAGCATGGTATTCCTGAGTGTAAGAGAAACAAGTGAATTCGTGATCATTGTAATTAGTTGCATGCCCTTGTCGTATTAAAGAAAGTAGTGTGTAGGTACTAATTTTACGGACAGTAGAGCTTTGGGATAAAAGACCAAGAGTCTATATTACAGAATGAGCCATTAGAGTTCTCTATGCCGCCTCGTTTGTAATTTGCATTCATGGACGTCCTTAATAACAACTACGAAGCATAATTTTTATGTGTAGCAATTGTAGATCATAGTTCTGCAAGGTCCGCATTGAAAGTGCCATCACAGCACAGGCTCTGCTCTCACTATTAAGACACTCATTATGCATCCTCCTACATAATGAGCAGACTACAATAACTTGTATCTTGATGGTCCTATAGCTGATAACCCTTTTGTAGACTTGTGATAGCAAGTACATCTATGATATATGCATGCACATTTCGTGATGATGGTGCAACGTGGGTATACAGGTCACTCTATTTATAACTCCCATCGCAGTCGCATTTCACCGAAAACTCGGAATTCACGTGTCTACCCGAACAAAAACTTCTCTCAACTTATTATGACTATTTATAATTTCGAGTCGCAGCTTTCTATTGAGGTTGAATATATTTACTAGCACGAAATACTTGTACTGCCTCCATCCATTCAACAACTGAGAAACAAAGGCAATTAATAAACTGGCATAAATTAATGATAAGATATAAATGAAAACTTCAAAAAAATAAAGTTTCGGGATTTGGAGTTAGTATTTGTGGGGTTCACCGACCCGATTTTCGGTAGGTGAAACAAACGATCGTGTACCGATATCGTGCATGCTTCAGAATATCATATCGACACAAAAAAGAGATGCGAAGAAATGCGACAAGTCTCCCAGGGGAGCTGAATCCAAATCCGCCCACCCATAAGGATTTAAGTAGAACAGAGTTATTGAGCGCGTTACTAGATCCTGAGCGCAGATCCAATTTGCAAGACATTAGTAATATCAGGCTGCACATAAATTACAATTTGCATATCCTATATATGTACCCACTCACGACAGTCGACAGACTGCAGTTCTGGATCACTAACACCGACCCTAAGAAAAATCGACATCTTATTTATGTAAAAGGAGGTGCCAGGCTGTGCCTCGACATTTTTATTGAAACAACGGAATGGCTGAACTGAAGAATCGACAATATATGATGATGATGACATTCCGATGCAACAGAAGAACAAGCTCAGAAGTAAAATCGTTCGAGCATGATCATCTTTTCAAACAAGAATCTCCTTTCAACAAAGTTGACAATCAAAGAAATATTAAACATGCATTAAATGCACATTGTGCACTACTGTATCTATCCAATGCACTATTGACATACGTCGACCTATACAAAATAAATAAAGACTTTTACATCCTATTTGTTATTATATTATCAAAGACAGGAGTTCTGTTAAGTATCCATGCAGCAGTTTTCTTTTGCATTGGAAGTCATCATTTAAAATCTAACTGGGTTCAGCAACTCAATTAAAAGTTCGCATTGTAGTACCGGTAGTACATATAATATTGTAGTACTACACAGTAGCAGTTAGAAGGTTACAGCATGGGCAGCATCTTCCACATGCACTATTTATACATATTTATACAGATTATATCAGTTCATTTAGTCAAGTCAACCTAAAGGAGATGTAGAGCCGTAAGCTAATTATTGTTTGTCTAATTGGAATTTATGGAAACTGCAATGCGTACTTGGCATCATCATCTATACATCGTCCTTGCACCATCCTAACAATTTGGGATATCGTCCATGAACTGTGCATGTTTACACGGACCTCTTAACACTCTATTGAAATTGAATTTTAAATGAAGTCACTTCGTAACTTCATTACAGGAAGGCCTATTTATTAAATATCGGCTTGCAGACTATTTTATGTGAATGTACAAAAACTCTGTCCGTTAGTCCTTCGGCTCCATTCTTGTTCGGGCTATAGCTCTTTAACCATTCGACTTTTTCACATGTGGTTTTTTTAACTGAAATTATAGGTCAAAATGAAGGCTATATGTTCGTTAATGGACAAGATCGGGCTGGGGGAGGGGTTCAAAAACTGAAAATCAGTATAACTTCCGTTCTATTCATTACAGAAAGTCGTGGGATAGCTCATTTGAAAGCTAATAGGTCAGTGAACACAGCTGTGTAGGTTAATAATGTTCAGAGGTCAAAGGTCAAGGAACTGAAAATCATTATAACTTCCAAACTGTTCATCGTAGAGAGTCGTGTGATAGTTCATTCAAAAGCTAACAAATCACAGAACACAACTGTTTAGGTCAATGTTGTTTGGAGGTCAAAGGTCAAAAATCGGTAAATCTACGCATAACTTCCGTCCTACTCATCGTAGAAAGTCGTATAATATTTCATTTTAACAATGTTTCATCGGATGTGGACCGGACATGGCCTGGAGGTCACGTTCCCCCTCCCTCCAAAATGAGATTCGACGGGATTTGAGACATCGACTCCCTCGACAAGATTTCACCCACCCCCACCACCGCTAACCGTTAACCCTAGAAAGTTTTGATATCATACATATCACTTGCTTCACCCGTAATATCTAATATACATAATTTAATTTTGTCTACCATCCTCCCCCTCGTACCCCTGCTGGGGGGGGGCAGCCGATATTTACCTACACCCGATTGTTTCGGTTTATTACTAATATATTTCCTGGAATAATACACAACTCAAAAAATTGAAGAAACTGTATACATGTGCATTCAATTTGATTGGATATGAAAATTATATTTCAATTGTAATGCCTAGTTTATATTTAGTACAGTATTCCCGAAGTTATCGTGAAGTTAAAGTCAAATTTTTCACTTTTCAAATTTATAGTTTGGGTTTTATGAAGTTATTACGACGCTAAAGTGAAGTTCTTCACTTTCTGAGTTATTGAAATATTTCAATGATCCAAGAGTGAAGATTTTCATCTTCATTTCACACCTTATTGCTTGAACTATAAATGCAATCACGGCATTATCCTTCCATGATAACTTCGCGGAGCCCCGACTGTAAACTAGGCGTAACTAAGCATAATGTTATCTGAGAAGTCTATTAGAAATGGCAAGCGCAATAATAACACGTTGTCTTAATAGATTATCCAAAACCTTGTGGGTTGAAAATCTTTGCCAACACCGAATGAAGACCGTCAAATGTCTGCTTTAGGTTTAAATACATGTTAATGCTCCCGAATTTTGCTTGAATCGGAACAAATAATATACACTGATAGGTCAAAGTGTCTGAGAATGTATGGCCTTAAAGAATCAGGTTCAACAAACGAGAAACATTTCCTATTCACCCGTGTGTACCTTGAAAGGAAATAAAAGTATATTTAACTGAATTGCAGATCCCATAGAAAGAGAATTCCTTAAACATTGATTTTGCCTTTATCCTTATCAACATGGGATCAAGCAAACCCAGTTAGATAAATATATCGATTGGCAATACAAATTGCTTGATATCAATACTACTTTACTCTACTCTGTACTACTACACATCTGCAGATTTGGTTCAGTCTTGAAATGAACTTTGCGTTGTCAGCGCTTATAGGGATTTTGAACTTTGTCATTGAAGCTGCACAAAAATAAGTCACAAGTTCGTTTGTTAGTTACATCTGTGTTAGGTAGGTACGTAGTGGATATTTATTTAGGTAGGTACCTTACTACCGCGTAAACCGTAACTACAAATACTTTCATCAAGTACTGTTAACATAATTTCTCCAAATGCATTCTTTAGCTCTTCTCATTCAACAGAATAAAAACATCTTCAAGATTTGACCTTCCTTGATCCCAGCATTGGACAGACCCAAGGTCTTGATCATCAGAATTCATATTTCAGATAATTTAAAGTATAAATAGGTTGGAATTCCACTTAAATAAATATTAGACAACTATGTCTTACGTAAAGTCTAACTAAGTTCTAGGAATCTACCCATAATGAATATAATATTTTACTAGCTGCAGCCCAAGCCCCGGCAATTCACCATAGTAAAAGGCTAAAAATTTATTTTACTGCTCGTGACGTCACGTGCAGTACTTTTTAAAACGTATT
>JABASH010006626.1:0-10380 GCA_019776445.1 Tomocerus maximus
TTCTAACTATGCTGACCAAACATCATTTTCGCACCTTGGCGTGAATTAAAAGGTAATTTGCATATGATTTTGCTCAAGAAAGTGGTAAAACTATTAATGTTACTGCTTCATACTAAATATTACTGTGTCCAGAACAGATTGATAAAAGTTGCTACAGAGTAATCCACTGTCAAACAAATCAAGCAACTGCATCAACACAGATTGTCAATGTATAAGTGAGAATTACGCGTGAAGCAGATAATTTGATACAATGGAATTCTTAGATGAAATTCCAGAGCCAGAGATAAATCTAGCACTATTTGCCCAGAAACAAAACAACACTTAAGGTGCACGATCATTTAAGTTATTCTTTGAAGAATAGTTTGAGAAAAGAAAGACAAATAAAAGAAACGACAAATTCCAGATGCTCTTGTTTACAGAAAGCTTTTAAGTGTCATAATTTATTGTATTATATAACTAACCTAATTTTCTTCTTCAGTGATCTAATTACATGTTTTTGGAATATAAAACAATAACATTAGGCTGTAAAAGTAATTTCACAGACAATTACTTTTAAAGGATTCCATGCGTCTTTACCTCTTTCTGACTGCAGAGCAGTTATGGAAAATGTTTTAGTTTGTTTACTTACTAATAAGTTGTAGATTTCTTAACAAATAATTGGTTTTCGCAGAAAGCAAAAGTCAGGATGAATGTTGCGGAAATCTAAACTTAAACTGGCCTACTTACTGGTAAGATAAATTATAGATAGACATAAATTATAAACGATGTATAGGTGGTTTCCAATGACTATTCGAGTAGCCGAATGAGGAAATAAATATTATTACGAGTAGACAACGATCGTAGCTTTGTAGTGTGGTAGGTTAGAAAAATTCGCATTAAAAATTAAAACACGGATGGAAAAGTTGAGACTAATTTATATACCAGTGCTCTAAATTAGTAGGTATACTATTTAGTTTATCTCGAGTAAATAGGACGTTAGTTAATAGTGAATGAGTCGAAAGATACGTGAAGCTTCCATTAGCTAAATGTAGTCTTTGTTCCGTGTCAACTTAAAAATCTGAATACACATTTGCCTAGCCATTACTATACTGTTGGTATGTAAGTAGTACGTAGTAAATAGAAACTTAAGCTATTGAACTATAAATTATATATTATAGGAAATATCTGTTATAGTTTTATAGGTCTCTTAGAACATGTAGCGGCAGAATGCATGCATACCTGAATCAAAGCTCAGTCAGCAATAAATGAGTATCTAACGTGTGCATTCCGCATTAGTTTACTATGTTTCAACTTATGGCTCGTGAGTGGAGTTTTAAAAGTAGAGCAGTCATTTACATTTGAGTAGGTACCTACATGTATGTCCTATAGGTATATTTACCTATATAATAGAACGGAACCCTTGAATTGCAATGTTACCGTTATAATTTTGGTAGAAACCATGGCCCAAGTGCAATGTGCATACTTATATGGTAATTTAATACAATCCGTAAAAATTAGCATACGTGCAAGAAACTGCATCTGATACGGAGATATTTGGAATATAATAGGTTTAAGTAGAAATTCTCAATTTACTTTGCAGCTCAGTTAGCATAAACTGTAAATGTAGAACCTACTGTTATAATTTGATATGCACGAGAAGCAGAAGGTGTGCCGTGCAATTTTTTGCCAATAGTAGTTACAGTCTAGGCACACTAGGTTAGTTAGTTTTAGGTATATGTACACATTTGAAATACAAATAGGTAAAAACCAGCTTTTGGCAAATGGTTGGTCGCCTAGTCTCGATCGAATTGAAACCCACCACCACAATCTGTTGAGAAACTTGTGTGTACTTATACTTATTAATCCTCCGTGTGGTTACATTGCATTTGTTATGATTATAAGAGAGAACAATGTAGAGATCTGCATAATAATACGTGCAAGCAAAACATCAATCATATTTAGCTAATATAAGTGTTTCTCGCACATAATCACTCTCAGTCTGTTCTCTCATGTCATTTTCAGAGAAAAGATTTTCTGAGACTGACCTGCACGATGACGCCTGCACACTGCACCTGCTCCTAAAATGTGTCTACAGAGTACTAATGCAATTTTCATCCTCCACACTATGGGTTTAGCTAAGTAGTAATTCCACCATCCACTGCAAAAACTAAGGTAAATCAAGTCAGTCAGCCATCAGCCTACATTCCACGGCGATTTAGCCCAGTCAGTCACATTCAGACGACTTTGTTATCTCCAACTTCTATAGCTCGGTCTAGCTTTTTGGTTTTGGTTTGCAATCAAATGTCTATATGCCTCACATGGATTTGGTACTCTTGATTGATATACGCAACACACCTGCATAGTATAAACAATAGAGGTACCATAATGTAAATACTATCTCTTCTACTATTTCAAACTGAACAATACACATCCCTTAGTCAAACGCAGTCAAGATCAAAAGTAATTACGGAGATGATAGCAAGTAATCATATATAATAATAATAGTAAAGTAATGACCAAGAAGAATAGAGGATCACAATCTTTATTATGAAAGCAGCTAAGTAATTACAGTTGCGGGCAAAAAGAAACGTTGTCTTCGATGCCGCATCGACATTCATCCTCCTGTCTGCGTCGTGTATCTGCATTTTTATTTTCATTGCCACTCTCTTCTTATTTTGAGGGCATCGCATCACAAAACAACCGAAAGCCCAAAAGCGAACCAACACACATTTATATAGACCACAGAGATGTATACTAATGTCATTATCCCTCAGTAATGAGACCTCAACTCAACATCAAACGGCACAAGTAGTTTGTCTCTCGCCAATTTATTCATCCTTCTAACTCCTAATCATCCCATCTGATTTGATTTCATTGGATTGTAATTGCTATTGTAATTGAGCATCCTAATTGCCATGAATATCCATTCCCAGTATTAAAGCTATAGGAAAACCTCGCAAAAATTACTAGTTATTCGCATTCTAGGTTATCATTCTTTCACTTAATAGGGTCTCCCTGCTGTGTCTTCTGTTGCCGGAGACGTGCAGATAGCTCGTTTGACAAGTGCAAAAATTCAGAGACACGATCTTGAATTTCTCCATTAATTCTCTTTGATGACGCACAGCAACGCATTCAGGTCTACTATCTTAATCTCAATCCCAACTACCTACTATACATACAGATACCTACTCATTCACAACTCAAGCTAATCAATAAGGAAAGAATGAGTGCAATGCAGATACACATCTACATACTTGGGCTTATTTACAAATATCATTAAGCATCTGGACACTACAGGCGTGTACCAAAAACCTTTCAGATCTGTCAATATTCTTTCAGACCATCACAGCCCTGCTAAAGCATTGACATCTCTAGAGTTCAAGAAACTAACTTTTTTTACTTTGTTTTCCTTCGGATGACTCATTAACCACTAGAGTGCTTTAAAGCGATAAAATATACATTTTTCATTTTATTATACAACAGATGCTATTGATACACTTGCATTCCCTCAATGAAATGCAATCTTTGAATCAACCGTCATTTTACGAAAACTAAAGTGCTTATGCTTGGAAAAAGAAGAAACATTTTAATGAAATTCAAAAGCTTTTATTACATGTGCATGAAATATGAACATCTACTTGCGGAAATGAAGAAAACGCAATCTAAACACAATGGAACAGAATAATATCATCATTAAAAGGAAATATGGACAAAAACAATATAATCATTCCTAAGAAAAAAACGCCTTCTCTATCTTGTGAAGAAAACTAGCAGAAGAATTTAAGCAAATAAAAAGTTCCTTCCTCCGTACTAAATGGCATGTTAAATGTTTTTACATGTCCGTTTTATACACGCGTAAATTGTAATAAATGCATAAAATGTATTATTTGGTGATTCTCACAGAGCTCGGAGCTGCAGTTGTTAAAAAAGCAAGTCGAGTGTTTTCTTGGACTAGAAACACAACAGTAATAATAATAACGCTGTCCATCTAGTCCAGCAAGTCGGGCCAGAAAAAATAACAATGGTATTCATTTCAATTGTGCCGTAAGACATTATTATGGCTGTCTGCTATTTAGGCAAGAGACGAGATGTACAATTGATTGTTTATACGGAGTGTGGTTATGATAATAGCAGGTGACCCTGGCCTAACTTGAATTTAGCTTAAATGGGAGTCCTGGCATGAAATAACAGTGGCAATTTATAACGCTAACTAAGTAAAGATGAAAGTTTAGATAGTCTACATAATTATTATGACGTTCTAGGTTAATATTTTAATGGGAACCTATTGATCAACATTACGTGTATGATTAATACAATTGTTCAGGGTGACTTTAAAAGAGCATGGGAGCTGCGTGATTTTTTGAGTGTGTAAAAGCAGCAAAGTAGGTATGTAGATTACCGGAGAAAACAAGTCTTCTTTTAGCAATTTACAACTCTTGATATGACTGGATTTCCACGGAACGCAGCGGACGCGTTATTTTCTGGTTGTATATCGTGTGTGTGAATGTCAGAGTGAGAGTGTTGGCCGAGCCCAGACGAACTTGTCTTGTCGCCTGTTCTGCATTTATCAACTGCTTTTCTTTTGTATTTTTCTTGACTAGCTGACTCTGTGTATGCATAGGGAATACAGAGTGTATTCATATATTAGCCCAGCCTGACATTCCATAAGGATTCCTTTAAATTCAGTAGATAAGTAGATATGTAGAGCAGAACAGCAGAAAGGCAGAGTCCAAGTCACCTCCTACTTTCTATTCTACTCTCATCCCATATTAAACTCCTCAGACTCAACTCTAAGGTGACCTGACTTTCAATTCTAGTCAGCTATTTAAGCAACCTCTGAAGACCTAACTTGGCTTTAGTTCTCACGGTCCCCTTTAATTAATGACTCAAGCATATTAATCCCATGTTTAAAATAGACTACCTACATTTACATGCACAATAGAACTCCTGCAGACACATCCACCTACCATGTAATCCACTTACCCACCATTTCATAACATACACTCCAAAATTACACAATACGTTATATATTATCCTAGACAATTCTATACATCTAATTAGTATGCGGGAAACATAATTATATTTTAATACCCACACCTATAGCACTATATAGTTCACAATTCACAAGCTATTTATATAGTGTCCAGATACAATCACTTTAAATACTCCTCTATACTAAATCCGGTCTTGTAATTTTTTTTGTCATAAGAAAGTGTGAAAATTAGGGATTAGTATTTATGGCAAATGTTTCGCCATTTCGATAGTTGTTCTTATATGTGTCTACCTGTAAATGTATTACATGCTTTTCAGACGAAAGTGACAAGACAATTGTAAATCCCCTTTGAACTCCATTTGCACTCTTGATGAATTTGTCATATCCTTCAGGAGTAGGTACAAAAAATAAAATCAGCTCATTCTACATCATTAAGATTAGAGTTGTATTAGCTTGAGTAAGTAGGTACTTAGGAGAGAATGAAGTACCTAAATTATACAGCACTAGTTACACGTTGGTAATGTACGTAAGTGCAAAGGTAAACCTATATTCGATAATCTTTGTATTATTTCATGCTTGACTTACCACTAAAGAAATTACTAGTCAATTGCATTGACGGAATTGAATGAGCGATGGATCACGCTCCGTTGATTTGCCTTTACAATTTGCAATGAACTCGATTCGATTCTCATTAGTCTAGCTTGGCATACGTATCTAATGTAACAACGCTATCCCATAGACCGATAGAGATACAGACAGCATGCGTAGAGTCCTAATACTTTGTAGAGTCAATAGTCACAGAAGGATTGTGACTGAATAAATAGGGATAGGAAGGAAGGTAATGATCTATAAGTAAACTAATCGTCTGAATAAATTGAGTCGAACATTTCAAATTGACATTCCAACTCCTGCATTGCCTCTCTGCTCTGACTCTTACAGCCTAACTAAGCATTAGTGCTTGCTATAATCATAATTTAAATTACAGGGAGTTTCTACTGTTACAACTTGGATTGCTGTACAAAAATCCATGTTATTCTCATCTCACTCTTTTATATCCACAGAGTTCAATGTTGATTCCATTTTGAAACATTATGCAGAGTAATTTTGAAACTGGTAACACTGCACCTATTTTCTACCTAAGTAAATACGCATATTGATGCTGGCTAAATAGGTCTGAGACTTAAGTAAACTGTAAAATGGTTTTAGTTAGTTAGCTCTAGTTAGTACGACGGCCCAACCCTCTTCTGGAATGAGAGATGCCAATAACTGATAACGCTGTTTAAATGCATAATATGTATGCTGCAATGCAACACTTGCTTACTTTCAAATGAAACTTCTGCGACCTGACAAAACCAATATAAATGATAGCAGAACAATACGTAAATTTCGTAGTAGTTGGTTTTCAATTATTAGAACTGACATATTTTAGAACGTATAAATCAACTTAATAGACTGTCGCGTATACCTACGCTAATGTTTCCTATCTCTTCCACTTTGATTAGTTCATATTCCCCATATTAGGTCAAAATGCAAAATTTTATTGCCCTCCCTGGGTAGCTAAACTACATTTTAGCATGCTAATCTAAACCCACATCCACACCCAGTGCATTTTGACTACAATTTACACTTAAGTGTCTTCAGTTGTCGTTATTGATTATCCACTGAATGGAGGAATAAATGTTTCTACTCTTATCAGGAATTATTCATCTTTCCCTGACAATGCTACAGCCAATATTCTCTGTTAGACAATTCGTATCTCGTTAGCAAAAACTCCTAGTAGGTACACTAAAATGGATCAAGTTAAGTACATATGCATATGGATACTGGGCATATGCAGAAATGTTCATCCACATTGTGCAAATAGAAAAGAAGTTTCGCATCGCTGGTTTCAGTGTTTGTAGCATGTAGACCATTTTGAATATTAGCCAAACAAATGCTACCTCGTTTGAGGTGTACGGGCGAAATAAATGAGTGTGATTTTCCACGCTCAGCACGAAATCGAAATCACGAAGTGATAAAATCTAGGAAAACGGGAAAATAACTTGTAAGAAACAAGGGAATACCATGTGCAAGTATGTAATTTGCTGGGAAATGCACAACAACTACTGTGTCTAGACCTACAAACTCAGATGATGTACTATCTCGTTCCAATTTTTTTCCCTGGGTTCACCTATACCCACCCTTGTAACAATATTTTTGCGCTGAATCATCAAGCAGGGAGTAATTAACATTCTAGTCTCAATATATTATCCAAATAATGCTAAAACACATTCGAAGCTCAGACAGATTTTATTTTGTTATAAATAAGAATTAATTTGTGTTAATCTCTAATCGAACCTACAAATTACAATGCAGCAATAACAGTGGCATGACTGTACTTTGTAAATGGCACTTTATAAATAAAAACATGTAGTGAGATTATTTGGGGATGAGATAGGCAAAACGGTAGGAGCCCGAAATCAAAGGTTGCATGTGTGATATTGAGAACAAAGAGTCTTCTTCCCTTCCGCCGATGCTTTATTATTTATTCCTGTATGTTCTGTCAAGCCTCTTCCTTCTCTGTGCTCACGCTAATGCTAAGGCAGTAAATGAAGGAAGCGACAGTCAACAATATAGCATATCTCCACTACCCTTCCGTAATAATAGTTACAAGTTGGCAACAAATAGATAGGCAGAGTTAAGTTAGACTTTATGTTACGTAAAGATGAAAAGGAAACTAGTGCTTGTGTCTGAAGCCCCGTACATAGATTGATGGTATAGAGGTAACCCTGACGGCTCGGCGGGGATATCGCATAAGAGAACAAGACAAGGCACTTCAGTCATAAAAGAAATACAAGCCAATGCAATTCCAACAAGTCCTTGAAGTTCACGTAGATATAACTTGGATATCAGACGGGATATGAGATTGAGCAGAGGAAATATATAAGTACCCATGTAAGCGAACAAATGTGCATTTGTCTCTGAGTGTTTTAAAGCAAAGTGTAGGCGGTACAGTACCTTGGCTTATACTGAACATATTACTGATATGGTAGGTATGTAAGGATAGCATTTCCAAGGGGGCTGAAATGCAAAACTTACAATCATCGCTGAAGAACAGTCAGTAAGCTAAAAGGAAACCAAAATTCATGCTGCGAAATTTATTGTTTTTGAACCAATGCGAACTTGTCGTTTTATTCCAGACTCCCTGGTAGTTAGTCTAATATTTAACTTTCGATGATGTACCAAACAATTTTGAACCTACTGTGTGTAACGGAAATTCTTATTTGAATTTTAGTTTACCGAATGTACGGAAAGTCAATTAAAAACTGCTATAGTATTAATAATGTGTTTTACTACATAGAACAAAGTTTTAGTATATGGAAGTATGAATTTGGAATCATTTCGTAAGTCCCTGCTAATGATCAAGGGGAAAAGGAGGCAATTAAGTATTTGTAATTTGTTTGAGAGAGGTTAGGAAAGTAGTTTAGATTTGAGATCTACAGTATATAATTCGGAAATGATGTAAGGTTGAAAAAGATTCAGCACATTGACTCATTACATAGTATTATTATGTAGTAGAGCAGTAGCACTAAGGAAAGAAATAGGATATCATAAAACGCCACAAGGATCCGTGGCATGCTAGAAATTCGTTGACTATCGAGCTATATATTTGCAGGTAGGGATTTTGACTTGAATCGTTTAAATCGTGTCGACACTCAAGTTATATTGTACACCGTGTTTTCTGTCCGAGATGTGAGTGGAGCATTGCAATATTACATTGTAATAGCAGAAGGGTAATGACCGAAGGCAACCAAAACGAATGGTACAAAGTTGATGAGAGTTCATCCAGTCTGCATTATTGACGCTTTGCTATAAAATACATTTTTCTTAAAATGTTTTGCTCTAATATATAAAGCCATGACTTAGTTCTTCTGTCTGCTATTTATTCTGCTCTACCCACCGCTGAGTCTGTCGGTATTGTGTACCTGAAACATTTTCTGTTGAAAGCAATGCAGGCAAAATTCAGGACCTATTGGGAAAAGCTCCTAATTATAATATTATTTACTGTATAACCCATCGAGTGTATTTACTCTGAGTACAAAGTTTTGCAAGCATAAACTATTTTATCGTTGAGCAGGTTATTTAACTCTTAAATTGCAAGTTTGAGTGCACTATGTAATTATTAGAGATTTACACGAAACTTGCCAATGAATTATTATGCGACATGCCTCTAGTTGAAGAATTGTCCTGTCTGAACCCAAAGGAGCTCTTAATAGTCCTTTGGTATTCAACTGCTGACAATCAAAGTACAAATGTACTCAACTCCGTTCTATTTCATCGAGTAGGCAGTAATTGTCTTGCAATTGTGGATATCGATTCCACGGTGCAGTTCCGCAAATTGAATTCTCAAAACTTTTTTGCACATAAAAGTAAGCAATCACTTACAAAGAAATCTATGCACAATCCCTCATACCACCAAATCTATTGACTACAAAAGCAAATACACCTTGACAGTCTGACAACGGATAAATGACTAAGTCAACCTTGTAAGTTAAAACTTGATTAGATTACTTAGGACTCAAGTGGATTCCTATGGAATCAATCCGTACCATGCTACACCAAGAAAATAGATTAGCCACCTACTTATTCAGGAGTACCTCTCTATCCGAGTTTTACTCAATATCTGAGTATTCCTACTTCATCCGTTTGTCAACATTCGACATTACATTTGAAACTGCAGATACAATTTCAGGCCTGTATCGTCAATTCAGAATCCATTAATTATTTGTACCAACTTTGTACAAATCTGAACATGGAGAGCGACATTATGGATAACCTGCAATGAGTTTTAAGTACCAAACTATAAATCTGAGGATTTCAAATTAAAGGTTTTAGAATAACGAAAAATAGAATAATAATTCACAGCTTCAGTTTTGTATTTTTACATAGATACCAATACCTAAAGTGCAATTACATCCATTAAGATATCAAGCAATAAATGTTGATAAAAAATGTTATCTTTTATGTAAAAATAGCTGTGCCTATTTGGTGGCTATGCAGTGTATTCATGTAAGCAGGTAGTCATTACTAGTAAAGTATTGTGTATGTCAGCCAGTAAGATATTTAAGATTTATATGATTTTCTATTGTAAACATGGAAAAAAATTAATTGAATGAAAGTGATATATTCTTTGAACTATGCTGACTGCTGTATCATTCACTCCATAAGTAAGGATAGTGGCACTAATATAAGTACAATGTTCGCAAATTGAACAATGTAAATAAATTCCTGTCTCTAGTTGATTCTTAAAAGGTAAAACCACGAAACAATGTCTAATATAAATACAATGCATCTAATGGTTAGAGTAGAAAATACAAATTCAGATACTATGGTACATAAAAGTAAAAAATAAGTACCTATAGAGGTAG
>JABASH010006627.1:0-10380 GCA_019776445.1 Tomocerus maximus
ACTCCAAAGGAAAACCGTTTGTCTTGGGTGGAAACTTTTTGTCCCGGCAGCTGTAGCTCGGATGTTGACAATAAGTCAGAATTTCGAGCCGTTGTTTTCAGCTAAGCGCCACTCGCATCGCACACCTTGACGATTGCATTCGCGTTCAGGAAGAAGTCTCAGTACACCGAGTCCTTCAGTCGAATCACATCTATACTCAGGAACACTGGAAATGTCGACAAATGGGCAAAAGATGTTCTTGTTCTAGAAAAACTCAAAGGCAGGAAAAGATTGTTGGCGAATCAAGATGGAGAAGTCTAAAAGAAAATGAAGGAAGTCTACAGAGAAATATCCGAGAATGGTGTTAAGCCATTCAAAATTGACAACTTTGGATTGGTTTTCTCTGCCTACTGCATAGCTGTCATATTTTTAATAGCTCAATTTTTGAGGGAATTCTGCCAGGGAAAATGTAAACGTCGTTGCTAAAATTATTACATCTCATCCTTTAGCTAATAATATCCATTTAATGAAAATAGGATTTCCATATATCGTGGAATAGGTACAGAATTAGTCTAAAATTATTGTACGGTAGTACAGAGTACAGATAGTAATAGCAGTTGGTGTTTTATGGACACATTCGACACTCTCACTAAGTAGCTTAAATTACATATGTATATTTCAAAATTATTATTGTGTGCATGTGCGTTTATATTTATGTTATAGGCGTAGGCACACTCATCATTCCATACATTTCATGATACTGCTCTATTTAATAAAACGTTTTAACAATTTTGGCTTAGAACATTTGATGACAGACACTTCCATAACGTTTAGACTACACACTTATGTTTGCAATAAAAAAGAAGTTTAAATCTATATAATAAGCTATATAAATAGGTTGCAGATTCTGTGCTTTGGTTTATACACCCACGGAGTAGTGCAAGTAGTCGAAGTAGTATCTTTGCAGCCTAATTGAAAGATTTACCAATTTCTACGAGTACTACAACATAAGAACATTTGGATTGGTGTCGCAATACTTATGCTCATTTTGTTGTTTTAAATAGTACATAATTTAGTTGTTCTAGTGCTTCATAAGTTATCCAACTGTATTCCAATCCACAGAACTTTATTGTCTTTGATCCGCAAAACTCGTTCCAGAGATGGTATGCAAAAACATTTCTGCCTGTGTACCTAAATTAAAATACATATAAAGTATACATACCTATATTATATATATATATTCCTTTTCTGTGACTACACCTACACCATAAAACAGCTTCGCTACTTATAATATAATTTTATAGGTTTTATTCTCTTGTCCACTACACAGTCTGTGGGTACATCTCTTTTCTTGTTTGTGTTTTCTTGCTTACATTTCCACGACCACAATAAAAGTCAAGGCCGTATAACATTCTAAATTACATGTTTCCGATTACAGATAATAATATTTGCTATATTGTATGATTAGCCCATTGATATTATTAATTAGTACAGAAAATAGGACTTTATAGAGATTTAGCATATTGTGAGAAGGTACAAGGTTCAAAATATATAATTATTATGAGAATGAATATAAATATCTACATGATCCAGAAGGTTTCTCATGGGAATGACTTTAAATGGAATGGAAGTTAAATTAAAACCTTTTGACGTTCGTCTACAATCATGCAAGTGATTCTTATAAGAAAAGGGGTTATTATATTATAAGTGCTTGCATATATCTTCCCACTATGCAATTGCTGTTGTCATTGTCTATAATATTAGGCTCACACGGATTCTGCAATAAAAAAGTACCTACCTATATTAAAGGAAGGAGTATCAATATGAAAACCACCTGCACTATAATTAATTTATTGCGCAGTCAGCGTCATCCTTTAATCCAGAACTTTGAATTGTTCTCATTTATTCTTAGTTTAATTCCATTTATGGTTGAGTGGTTCTACCGAAGGCGCAGCGATTTTTAATTTCGATGTTAGGAAAACACAAATTGTTCCTATTACTAATATAGTTGTGTTGTGATATTTCGACCATATTGGTTGAGACTGAGACTCCTGTAATCATAATTGTCAGACTAATATGCAAAAATTACCGGTAACTTTATTCACACTTGGGTGTGCTACACTAATTATAGTTTTAATCTTCGGATGGGTCGTCATTCCTCAAACCGTCCTCAGTAACATTGAGAATGTAATACTAACTCCATTTTTCTGATTTTCCTAGATACAATAAATAAATCACTTTCAAATTTCTGTATTAAAGAAAAATTGAACGAAAGAACATTTTAAATTATTCGACAGAATAAAGTTTTAAAACCGGGACAAGTTTTGCCATGTAATGTTGATTATTTTATTTGGTAACAGGAAATGTCTCTTACGAATGGGAGCATACTTTGGGATGAATGGAGAAGTCCAGATCACGAGTCTTATTACAAAGTTTATTTTTTTAATGTTACAAATCCTAAGGAGATAGAGTCTGGAGGAGAACCCGTGGTCGAACAACTCGGCCCGTACGTTTACAGGTATTATAATTATAAAATTACTATATTAAAATTCTTAGCAGAATGTACTTAATAATATTTAAATATCTGAATAAAACATTTTCATTTCTTTCAGGGAAATAAAAAGCAGGAAAATATTAGAAGAAAATAGCGGCAATGGTACTTTGAGATATATTAAAGGTAGTACATTTATTTTCGATGAAAATCTTTCAATTGGAACCGAGAACGATACCATGACCTTAATTAACGTCGTGTTCCTGGTGAGTAATAGGATAACTGCTCATAATACAATTTTAAAAGTTATTTCTGTTTTAATTTTAGGACTTATTCTTGATTTTGAAAACAAGTGGCAAAAAATAAGAATTTTTTAAAGAAATATAGCATATTTAATTTAAAGTGGAACTGTTTTTGAAAAATTAATTTTTGAAGTTGAATTGTTCTCTAAATTATCATTATTCCCTAAAGTTTATCAGCTTGCGTTTTCTACATTAACAAAAGTATCTATATGGTACCTATTCACATAAAAACTTGTTTCCAATGCCAATTTATATGATTATTTTATGATTCATGTAAATTCTGTATTTTTTGGACACTAGGGAGTGGTTCAGTATCTTGCGACATATGCAGCAACCTTTGGTTGGTTAGCTTCAGTTTACCTGGCCAAATTTCAATCCACAGTCTTTGTCCAAAGAACTGTTAAAGAATTCCTGTTTACAGGAACATATGAACCAATGATTGCTGAAATTGAGAAGTTGTCTGATCGCGTCATATTTCCTAATAGTACATTCGGATTATTTTATGGGGTTAGTTAAATTTTCAACATTTTAAAAACAAAACGTAATTAATTTAAAATTAAAACCAAATAGTATTGTATTTAGGTAATCAAAATTATAGTTATCACCATTTAAAAAACAATGTATGATTATATTTTGATTTTTGAAATTAACACATAAAAGTAAGAACTTGAAGATGTAGCCAAATACTTAGATATTTATTATTAAAGGAAATGCTATCTACGATAAAAGAGGATTTATTGAGACTAATTTTATTAATCTTCTATTCAGAAAAATGGAACAGATTTGGAAGAATTTGAAGTTCACTCAGGGATTAAAGATAATTCTCGACTTGGAGAAATAATATCATGGAACGGGAAATCGGAACTGAAATTTTGGACTGGTGCTGGATGTAACATGATCAATGGAACTGATGGAACTTTATTTTCTCCATTTGTGACCAAAGAACAGACTATACAGATATTCCGACCAGAAATCTGTCGTTCGATTTATTTTAAATATGAAAATGATGTGGAAGTGAAGGGAATCCCAAGCTATCGCTTTTCAGTCCCACCGAGTGTTCTCCAAGATGGAAATGACAATCCCGACAATCAGTGTTTTTGTAGTGAAAAGGATGTGAGCAAATGTCCCAAGAGCGGTGTTTACCAAATTTCAGCCTGCCAAAATGGTAAGGAAAATAATTGCATGTAGGAAAGAAATGTATTTTTAAACAAATGTTAATGAAATATTTAATTTTGTGTTATTTTGCGCTTTAAAAAATGCAGACGCTCCTATTTTGGTTTCATCCCCTCAATTCTTGAATGGAGATCCACAATATGCAAAAAAATTTGGATTCAATCCAAAGAAAGAGCTCCACGAGACCCTAGTTGACTTAGAACCGGTGAGTTTTTAATGTAATATTGACATTCGATCGATGTTCATTCATAAGTCTTAATATCGATCTCCAGGCCAGAGTCGGCTGAACGGATAAAACAATTTGGGTGTTTATCGCATCAGTAACTTTTCCGAAAATTTCCAAAGATTAAAAGTTTCGTCATCCGTTTGAATTTTCTGTCGAAATATTAAATATTTTTTGCACAGTATGGAAATACAATTTTTGTCGACATAATATGTCGACTTATATTTATTTATTTACTGAATATTTAATTGAAGTTACATAATAATATTCAGCCAGAGCCCCGTAAATATTGTTTGAGTATTTTCGATCACTTTAAGATCTTTTTAAAATGGTATTTTATTTTTAAACACTTGAATTTTAATTTGAGAAATGTAATTGTAGGAGACTGGAATGCTTTTGAGATTCCACGGAAGATTTCAACTCAATGTAGACGTCAAAAGACTGCCAAAGAATTATAAATTTAAATTCATTCAAGATTTGGTCTTTCCGCTGATATGGATAGACGAGGTATTACTGCTCCAACGGAAGTAATACTACGATGAACTTTGAGACAATGAGAAGCTCTTCCCACTCCAACTCCAGAACAAAAGATTTTATCTGACCTCTTTTGTTCTCAAGTTGGAGTGGGAGGAGCTTCTCATTGTTTTCAAAGTTCATTGTAGTACTACTTCCGTTGGAACAATATTAAAAACAAAAATGACTTAATTAATGCTAATTCTTGGTTTCCATTTGGAGGTCCACTAAATGTTTTTTCTTTACATACAGAGCTACGTTATAAGCGATGATGGTGCAGCCAAAATTAAATATAGTTTCATAACTTCTTTGGGAATCATTAATTCTGTCAAGTGGTGTGCATTTGTATTAAGTGTAGTTCTAATAATCATATCGATTACAATATTTTGGATTCGAATAAGAAGAAAACCTGTCTTTGTGTAAAATAAAGAACATCTACCTACTCACTTTTACATTTTTAAGCACCACAATCGTTATTTTGGTTTTTATATTTAATAGAATTTTGTACACACACTAAACTGCATGTTGGTCTAAAAATATACTTATTTATAGTTGAGTTGCGTTATTTAATATTTTATTTCAAGCATTAGCACCACGTAATCAAAACTCATCCGCCCACGCCGTCGCCAAACTAAATTATCACTAAAACCATACATACCAATAATACCCAAACCAAAATCTCTTTTATGGTGATGCAATCTCAATCAGCGTTGCATGTAGTAGTTTAATTCATACTCTGCGATAAAACGTTGATTTGCTTGCACATAGTGAAACTGAAGCTATACAATCCACGTATGATGTATGACGTAGCCTAGGCTTAGCCATACTCTTAACGATTCTGTTGCATTGGATCTATGTATCCATTTATCCATCCTCTAAGCGTATAAATATGTAATGCACACGACATAGCACGGAATCACACGAATCAGATTTTCCTATGTCTCATGTCTCATTCATGGAGTCATGGATGGTTTTTGTTTTTGACATCTTCATTTGCTATTACTATTACTTGTACGTGGTAGAAGTATAGGTTATTATAAGTATACATATATAAGTAGGTACTTAGTACTCTTCAACTCTTAAAACGTTTGCATGTAAATTAAATAGGTTGATGTTAATAATAATTACAGAAACATTATCAATTGAAACAATAATAGATTACCTAAATGATTATGATCCTAAGTTAGTTACATAGTTGTGTAGAGATAGTATTAAATCGGTTGACAATTTCTGACCTGACGTATACCTTTAAGTTTCCATGAATTTTGCGATTTATTTAGCAAACGTTGTTTTGTCGTAAGCCAATATGACTAACTTGGCATTTCGGGTATAAAATCCTGCACTGGTTCCCATTTAACCCCAGTCTTAATGCGGACTTACAAAGACCCGTCCACATTAAATCCACTAACGCTTATCCATCTCTTACGAAAAATTGTTTGTAGTGACAATATTTATTGTCACTTCACTGACAATACAGTTTGTATACTAAAAGTAATTACAGTAGACACTCTGTCCAATTCAATCAGTGAAATCATGAATGGACAACAGCAGTTTGGTCATCGATTAGGATATTCGAAAGAGCCCGTAATGCCGAATCTAGTTGAGCCGAAACAAAGAATCTATCCGAATTACCCAAAAGAATCGAAACTACCAAACGGTTCTCGTGTTCCAGCTAATCCTAAAGTGAAGAGCCAAAAAGTCAAACTCTCCGTCGTTTTCACTGCCGACAGTTCGAATCCTCCTTCTCCGTTTCTAGTCTTCGTCGAGAATGTCGAGACAAAAAAGAGATCGCCCGCTGACATTAGGAAAACCGAATTGGAAATCAAGGAAGAGCAGCAGAAGAAAGACAGGGACAGCGTCCTCTACTATTTCCAGTGTGTTCTCAAATGTGGAATCGGATTCAAGTTCAGCAATACCCGAGTCAGTGGAAACAACGCTCAAATTCCTCCGATCAAATTGACCTTTGAGAAACAAGACGACGCACAAAAAGTATTGCAGGCCATGACTCTTCTCTCTGGCAAACCACAACAAGGAAACAATTCCCCGGAGCCCAGAAACCTATCAGTAGTCCCTGAGACAAAGACAAAACGAAAAGACAAGTAAACAAAAGACTGAGACGGAAAATCGTGAAAATTACCAAAAATGTTAACAATTTTTTAAAATTCTAAATATTGCCGTTGCATTTTAAATTAATTGTTAATCAAACATTTAAAATAAGTAGAATTATTTGCTGGAGGCAAGGGTCATGGTCATGATAACCTGAAACTTGCTACGAAAGGCAGCACTTAGATAAGTATAATATAATTGTTTAATGTATACTGTACATATACATTGATTTGCATTGTTTCCGGTGTTGTAAAACTGATGAACTGAAAGTAGGTACAATGACTGAGTTGAATATAAAAAATAAATCAAATTCTGAGAACGAATATGCAAAAGAGTAATTCTATAAATGTTTTATACACAGACACACACTGCATCAAAATATATTATCATATAGCTGTAATTAAATTACTTGCTGATCTGCTGTTTTCATTGATTTTTATTTTCACCTCTCAGACTATATTTTCATCAGTCGCATCTTCCCGTCAAAAACCACATTTGATATAGTAAAACACCAATTACTTCGAAATTAAGTAACAAAATGAAAATCCATCCGACAAAAATTTAGGGGGCATGTTTAGACATCGAGAATTTTCGATTTCGACTACAACAACTGCTCTAATACATAATAGTCTGGAAATCATCTCTATCTTCCCCGACGTCTGAAAAACATCTGGAAGAATTATCCTCGATATCTGGAAACAAAATTTTGCGAATCTGAAAATCTGAACCATCCTCTGGAAATTGGATACATGTCTGGAAATCTAAGGGGCGTTTATAGAAAGCAACAGTGTCTGCTCTAGATATTGGAATATTTTCAATGCCTAGGAATATAAATTTTTGGTTTTGGAATAAATATAATATTTTTTATATTTTTGTTTATTTCATTAATTTTTTCCACTTCATTTTCCACAACTTTCACCTAGAAAAGTAAAGGATTAAAGGACTTAGTTATATTTTAGGCTTTTAGAGGCTTTTATTGTGCCCTGCCTGGTAGGTGTATATAGAACAGCAAGACACTTCTACTTTCCCATCGATCCCATAATTCGCTGGGGGTCAGTGGTTAATGTTTTTCTTTGAATAAATTGATGTTAGCCGCTCATTGTAATTGTAATTAATAATCGATTCGTGTTAGAGTTATTGAAAGAAATTGGTTCCGGTATGTAATCTACATATAACATGTTTTATAGGTACATTGACTCGGCTTACGGAAGAACGTTCGGCAGAAATAGTAGAAATCCCTTTCTTCTATGACATAGCCGCTAGCCAACTTTTAAAATACTTTGTGTCTCTCAGATTAATCTTAATCTACTTCGAATATGTATTTCTTAATTGTAAACGCTGCATTTTTAGTTGTCATTTTCTTAGTTCAGAAATCTAACTGCAGCTTAGCTCTTCGAGGTAATTCATTTAATCTTTTCATGTCTATCTCTACCTAGTATTTATTTAGCATTTTCATATACACTTGGAAGATAAGTGCATAATAACTAATCAGTAATAATCTGTAGGCGAAAAAAATGGAAACTATAAATAATATCTAAAACTGTAAACTAAATTTGAAATATAAAAATAGTTGAAAGTCATTAGTACTAGGAACAAAATTCAAGAATATGAAATTAAATTAAAGTTTGAAAAATCATTTCCCATTTCGATTAAAACTGTAATTTTTTTGCGGGCATTGCAATGCAAACTAATTATTGCGTTGATAATCCAACTTCCAACCATGAAGAATAAATACATTTATATTAGAATATGATGATCATGATGATGATAATTAATTTATAATTTTCTGATTAGACGCCGAGATAAAGGACGGAGACCCAATTCCTCGGATTCCTCTGGGAAAAACTTCTTACATCCTCTTCCGCAAAAGCGTATCTATATGACTTTTGACAAAATATTTTCCGCTAAAAATATTCAGACTGTATATACATACTACTTAACCCTAGCAATGCTAACATAGTTTTTCTATTACTATTGTAGATGCATATTTCGTAACTCTCATTGGTCTATAGACAGCGGTGGGTTGGACTTCGACACTATTAGCGAATCAGCTTCGGAAGATCGATTTTTTCCAGTTTTTTTAATTTTATTAATCATTTGGGTCGGCCAAATAACTTCTAGTAAAAAACAAACGAAAGACGGATAGATTCTTGACATAATCATAAAATCCCAAAGTTATAGAAACACAGGGTGACACAACCGCAAAGCGTCTAATTGCCATATCTGCAATTTACGATATGTTAGTAATGCTAGGGTTAAATGGATTCTCCAGAATTGAGAAAATTTGAGTCTCAAGATAGTGTGTAGAATTTGAATAAAAAATTAGGATTTTATTTTTACTATTTAAAACTTATTTAATATGCCAGTGACCAGGTATGATTTAAGCAGCATAGTAATTGTCGTGAACAACTGTGCACTTTACTATACTGCAATATCACTAGATTTATAGAAATTCAATTTCAGCTATTTTGGTATCCTTCTGTTTCAAAATTAAATTAATTTTGTTGTCTGTGTTTTGGTCGTAATTTGTGATTATCGTATTTCAAGTTACCCTGGTTGGAAGCAAGACGAGTCTGTGAGACGACCGTTGGACGCCTAGCAGTTTTCTACAATGAAAACGATGGCTATGATGTCATTGATGCCTTAGAAGCAATTAGTATTCCATTTTCAGAGACGTACGATCGTAAAAATTATTCTGAAGAATTCGGGATGGATCGGAGATATTGGTTCGGATTGAGCGATATTATACTGGAGGGAGAATGGATATGGATGGACGATGGTCGACCCCTGACATACAACTCCCTCTGGTATATGGGACAACCAGACCACATCCGAAACAGTAAACTAGAACATTGTGTCTGTCTCTGGAACCCGATTTACTATCTCCGTGAAAATCACTCGTGGAATGATGAACCTTGTGAACACAAACTATACTTCATTTGTGAACCTCTGCCACCTGGAAGAAAGAGTAGGAAGATATCTACACCAGCACCGAGACCTGTCACTGTACCCCCAGCCATACCAGCCCCCTCACCAGCCCTTTCGCCATCTCCTTCGCCATCTCCCTGACCATCTCCCTGACCATCTCCGTCACCATCACCGTCACCATCTCCCTCACCATCTCCGTCACCATCACCGTCACCTGTCCCCTCACCAGCAGCCGCAACTACTGCCCCCGCACCAGACACGACTACAGTATCATTGGACGACAAGCACAAAGTACTTTTGATTTATCTTTGTCATTAATAATTAATTATACCCGTTGATGTACTACTACATGTCATCAATGTTCCATTTTAGCCGGTGAGAAAGATGTTTCCACGGCTAGCAAGGTAGAAATGGCTAAATGCCAAACCGGCCAAAACGTTTTTTTAATGCACTACAAAATGAAGGATGTATACTCAGTTCATTGGCCCATATTTTGGCCCTTATAGGTATTTTGGTCATAGGGATTTTAACCACCCAGCTAGCCATTTGTTTGACAGGTATATAGTCCCCGTCATCGAGAACCAAATGAAATTCAAATCCGACCGCAGTCAGAAAATTCTCCCATTGGTGGAAATTTTTTCCAATTGACCAATAAGATTTCGAAT
>JABASH010006628.1:0-10380 GCA_019776445.1 Tomocerus maximus
AATATATATAATATATATAATATATATAATATACAGCAGAATATTATATACTAGTGAAAAGTAGTGAAAGTAGAGAAAGAAAGATTAATATGCAAGGTGTGACAAAATATACACATAAATAAACTACACTTAATGCATAATGAAATGTAAAGTACATTTAAACTACTTATAAGCAATTGCAAGCTTAGCTTGCCACTAATGATGCCGTTCTTTACAATGATGGTTAGAAAGAAAGTTATTTTCTCTTCGAACGCGATAAATACTCTAAACAACTTACACTAAAGAGAAAGTGCGTTCTCCGTGAAGTTGTAAAAGAACAGTACGAACAATGGAAATCGAAAACCATAATTCCAATTATAGAAATACTGAAAAAGAGTACATTTAATAATATTTTGCTCCCTTTTTTCAGTGTCCATTTCAATTGAGTTCAAATGTAGGGATTACAGAGGATCAACCGTTAATAAAAAGGATCAAGACCGTTTACCCTTTAACGTATCGATTGAGAACATCTGGAGAAGATCCTGTCATTGGGGTCATTAATGACAGGTTTATTGCTTTCTACTTTATCAATCCCATAGCTAATAATATTATAATATTAACTCTTTGTCCGCTATGCTACTGTATTTTCAACAATTTCGATAAAAACGAAATTATTTACATAACGTTGACAAGCACCTTTGTGTTAATGACGATGACGATTATTTTTGAATTGAAAACACTTAGCCGAATATTTTGTGAGGTCTCCCACAATTTTGGTGAATTTGGAGTCTACGATCTTCAAATTATGGGAAGAAATAGGAACAATGCTTTATGTAAAATTTTTACAAAGCTGGAGCCTGTAAACATATATTTTCGTAAGTTACTAACAATATATTATGGCAAACGTTAGTAAAATGTAAGTATGTAAGATAAAGATGTCATAATTTTCTATTTATTTTATTGACCCACAATATGCAGCCATTCTGCTGATGGTACTTTTCTACATTGGACTGACAATTTTGTTGTACCTTGTCTCAAAACACAAGGACAAGTTGAAAAAATGTTTTGAAAAATTTCTTAATCTATTTATAAAACATCACGAAACAGTATCTGTTACGGAACCTTTAGCATCATCTTCAAGAGCAAACCTAATCGCCGGAGACAAGGAAAGTGTTCCATCCAACTCACCAGTCACTCACGAAACTTCCAGTGTAAAAACGAAATCAAAGTCTAAAAGGAAGAAAGCAAAAGAATCAGCAAATGTAGTCTCTGTTAAGAACCAACAACCTGGCAAATCACTTTCAGAATGTTCCTCACTGTCCGGAGAGGGTTAAAAAATATTTTCTTCATCAGCATATTAATTACGATTTGTGTACTATATCTGTTTCCTCCATAGATCTGCACTTGGAAATGTTAAGCAATTATCTAGTATTTAATTATAGATTCTGCCGTTGCTCGCGAATGTGCCAAAGTTGGAGATCAGGAGACCTTGTCAGATTCAACACACCTTCTACAAAATGAGCGGCTTCCACAGGCTGTGGTTTCGGAAGTTAAAGCCACTAACTCCAAACGCCTAAGATTTTTGGATACTTTTAGGGGGTAAATGTCTTGAGCCTTTAAGATGTATGCCTACCGATCACCAACGAGTCTTTAAGTGAATGAATTATTGTTAACAGAATTTGCATAGTTATGATGATATTTGTTAATGATGGTGGGGCGGACTATTACTTTTTTGAGCATGCTACTTGGGATGGACTCTACGTGGCCGATTTGATCTTCCCTTGGTTGGATATAACATAACATATTTATAGCATTATGGATATTTTGAAACTAAGTATTCGTTGCAGTTCATAAAAATTGTTTCTTAGGTATGTGCACTAAATATTTCTATGAATTCATAGGTTTTTAATGGGTATGGGGATTTCTATTCCTCTGAGCATTACTAGTCAATTATGCAAAGGACACTCCATATGGAAGATTTTTCAGAATATTTCTGTTAGATCGTGTAAACTAATTTTCATTGGCCTAGTACTTAACTCCGCTAAAGGTTCCAATCCAGCAAATTTGGAACTTCTAAGACTACCCGGTGTTTTGCAGCGATTTGGGATTTGCTACTTTGTTGTCGCTTCCCTATTCTTATTTTTCAGTGCAAAGAAAGTCAGTTCTTATCGGGCACTACGGGAAATGGTACAATACAATATAATAAACACTAATTTCTTTATAATCTCCCTTAAAATTAATTTTTTGTGTACTTTTTCTAATAGGAAACACCCACTATTACTTCTAAATTAATTGACTTAAAAATTCTGTGGATTCCATGGCTAGTGGTTCTATTAATACTTGCTCTTCATTGCTGCTTGACCTTTTTTCTACAAATTCCGGGATGCCCAACGTAAAGAAATTGAAATATATTTCATGTTCGCTGATATTTTTAAGGTCAAATGTACTAAAAGTAAAATATCTTTACAGGGGATACCTTGGACCAGCAGGATTGCATGACAATAATGCATACCCTGGGAATTGTGTTGGAGGAGCTGCTGGGTACATTGACAGGATGCTATTTTCTGTCAATCACATTTATAAATGGCCAACTTCCAAATCCGTTTATAAATGTGACGCATATGATCCAGAGGGATTTTTGGGATTATTAAATTCCATAGGACAAGTATGGTTTGGCTTACAAACAGGAGTCACGCTTTTGATGTTTCCCAAAACCTGTAGCCGTATTGCACGCTGGTTTACATTTGCTGCATTCACTGGTGCGATCGGATTATTGTTAAGACAAGGGAAACAGACAGGAGGACTTATACCCATCAATAAAAACTTATGGTAGTTAAATGACCTGTTTAATAAACTGCATATAAATAGATGGGTAAATTTTTCCTGAAAACCTTAAACTTTAAAATGACTTATTATTATTTTAGGTCTCTTTCTTACACTTTGGTGACAACGAGCTTGGCCTTAACCCTTTTCAGTCTACTGTATATCATTGTTGATGCCAAGCAGTGGTGGAGTGGATCTCCCTTTTTCGAATGTGGAATGAACTCTATAGCTCTGTACATCGGTCACACAGTAGCTTATGCAATGCTACCTTGGCACTACTCGTACGGAAAAATGTCCACTCATTTCAGTCGTTTGATTGAGTCCCTTTGGGGAACCTCTCTTTGGATTTTAATTGCAGTGTATCTATATTACAAACGCTTATTTTATAATGTTTAGTTATCCATACTTTATTATTTCTTGTAGATAGGGATATCCTGACACATTTTGAAAACTTTCTTTTGACAAGTCATTATTATAATTTTAAAAGATTACTTTAAAACTGATCGTGAAGGGATCCTTCCAAATTGTACTTTTGCATATATTATTTACTTATTCAAGACATCGTTAGCTTTAAATGTTTTAAAAATTTCCAATGATGTTTTAGTTTAGTTTTGAATAAAGTGTTATATATTTCACTTCACATTGCACAAGTTGATTTGATCGACTTACTACATTTGTAACTTGATTTATTTGTGAAGATAATTTGCAACTTTCATAGCCATAGCTATTCCATAGCTCTTTTTGAAGTCTTTCTTGGATTTGAATTCTGGAACTGCTAAAGACTGGAAACTGGATGGAATTCTTCTGGTTGGAATTCTTCGGGATGGAATTCTTTGGGATGGATGCGGCACGGAAGAACGTTGAATATGTACACATGTCTAAATCAAGCGAAGTGCGTCAAGGAGGTTCTTTTGACTAAAACTTATAGGAACAATAAGTCATTCCATCAAAAATATAGCAGAGGACGACAGGAGTCAGCCGGGTAAAATAAAAAAGTCAACAAAAGAACAGCAGATCGACAGACTGTAAATAAAGTCAAAAGTGTCCTTATAGTTTTCATAATTTTTGCAAATTACGGGCATTACATACTAAAAATTCAAAAGTAACAATGGCTGTAAGGACGTATGGAGACAAACCAGTCAGTTTTCAGTTGGAGGAAAATGGGGAATACTACTGCGTTGGCTCAGAGGTAAATCTAGTTTTGTTTTTAAAAAAATTCACTCTTCTACTCTGTTATTCGTTGTATATTCATTATTTTGTTCGAAATCAACCTATAAAGTCAGTTAAAATATAATAATAATGCTATTCACATAATAAAAGTTCCTAAAATAATGGTAATATTGTATTAACAGGTGGGCAATTATTTGCGAATGTTTAGGGGATCATTGTACAAAAAATATCCAGGATTAACAAGACGGAATCTGACAAATGAAGAACGTAAAAGACTGGCCGATTTAGGTGGGTGTTAGTTAGTACTAGAGAGAGACCGACAAATTATTATGTGCCTTTTAAAAATGAAAAAAGTGCATCAATTTAATGAAATATTAATCGTAACACTTAAAATTAAATTGCTTGTGATTCTTTTTTTCTTGCTAAAAAAATTCAAAACAAAACAGGGTTAAGTCAACACGTTTTGGCCTCTAACATCTCACTTCTAAGATCGGTGGAAGTTGAAGATCTCATTGTTGGAGACGATGAAAAATACAAAGCACTATCAGTGCATTCATACGACGTTCCAACACCAAGGTAAGATATTATTGCATTTTATTTTGAAAAACTAGGATTTTTGTTTGCTCCTTTCAGGGCTCCTCCTATAATATTTTTTCATGTCTCACTCTTTGTTGTAGCATGTATAAATCTATAGTTGCGCAATAAGCATGTTCTACTTTCAATTTGTAAAGTTTTCCAAATGCATGTGCTACATAATATGTTACTCACGAGCAGTACTGTAATTTTTGTCCTTTTGCAGGGAAATAAAACCAAAGAAACCGACACAATGGGTACCACCTCTGCCAAATAGTTCCCATTTAGATGCAGTTCCTCAGGCTACTCAAATCAGTCGTACGAGGGTACAAGCAAAGAAAATACGCACTTTCCCTTTGTGGTAAGTTGTCTAAACTGGCATTTAATGTTAATATTTCTAATGCATCGAAACGCAAATTATGAAACAATTTTTATGTCAGTTTTGACGATACGGATCCCGTTTCTATAAATGACAACGCACAACAACCTGAAGTTCTTGTTCCAATACGCCTGGACATGGAAATAGAAGGCCAGAAATTGAGAGATACATTTACTTGGAATAAAAACGGTGAGATATGAGTTGGTTATTTTGCTATCGAAGTCGATAAACTGTCCATACAATTAAAATAAAGTAGAGTCCCCGAAAATCTGTTATTTTTTTAAGTTAATGCAACTTTTCTAATTGTGTTTTACAGAAACTCTTATCAGTCCTGAACAATTTGCCGAGATATTATGTGACGACTTAGAACTAAATACCGTTACATTTGTCCCGGCGATCGCCCAATCGATTCGGCAACAAATCGAGGCCTTTCCAACGGACAATCTCTTGGAAGAACAAACTGACCAACGCGTTATTATAAAGGTAAATGATAGGATAGCTGTAAAATGTAATTTTTTAATATAAACCATCAGTAACAATTAAATCTCTATTTGAGACACATTAAAATATTTTAGCTGAACATACATGTTGGAAATACAAGTTTGAACGACCAAGTGGAATGGGATATGGGTGAAAAAGAAAATAGTCCGGAAAAGTTTGCAGTGAAGCTGTGTGCTGAACTTGGCTTAGGTGGAGAGTTTGTGACAGCTATTGCTTATTCTATCAGAGGGCAAATTTCATGGCACCAAAGAACTTACGCTTTTAGTGAAGCCCCTTTGCCTACCGTCGAGATCCCTTTCAGGCATCCATCTGAGTCAGATAATTGGGCACCTTTCCTGGAAACCCTTACAGATGCAGAAATGGAGAAGAAAATAAGAGATCAAGATCGTAACACTAGGTTTGTTTATTTTACTTTCTACTTCTAATTTCAACATATGTAATGTAATTTTTATGCTGAGCATTTAAATAATTAAATTATTTAGGCGAATGAGGCGGTTGGCAAATACTACTCCTGGATGGTAAACTTAATTGAAATCTTCGTCCTTCGACGTTACTGCGTATAGCACCAAGAAGCCTTATTTCCTACACTGTATGATACAGATGAGGGTATACTATAATAAATGATAGTCACTTATAAATGTTGTTTTAGATCTTAATACTACTTCCTAATCCTAGTGCCTCTATCAATTTAGGTTACAGAAAGTAAGAACTTGTACACAAAATAAACAATTTTGTCCATAATGTTCACATAGGTGTATAAATAACTAATTATTTGTACTGATTCCAGCTTTTTCATACATTTTCATAAGTTTTTTGTAATGGGAACATAAAAATATATAAATAAGTATCACATAATAGGTAGCTTATGCTTTATACTTTTACTTATATCATATATTTATAACTAAAGGTATGATATACAATATACAGTACTGTGGCGTCATTACTATCTCTGCAGAGTAATACATTGCCTTCATAACCTGCAACGGTTATACTAGCTATTTGTCAAGTTTTTGCCTTTGGAACGTACAATGAGTAAGATTTTGTAATTGTTCCTCAGAAATAATTAGAGATGAAGTAGTAAATTAATTAAATCATTTAAAAGAGTCCTAATATAACCATTATATTGACTGCAATCTGTCAAGTTGATAAGAGTGTGAATGATTAGGTGATTATTAAATACAATAACACATTGCCTGTAGAATGTTTATCTCGGTATGCCTTGATAAGAAGGTAGCAATACTGGAGTGGTAATGATGGAAATCAATGTGTACAGCTATTAAATATCTTAACCATCTCAACAACGAGGATATTGATTATTGATTGGGTACCGAACCAAAATATGCATGCCAAATATGCACTGCCATGTAATTTTAATTCATTTATGTTTGGATGTTAACTAATTTCATTAGTGTTTTACTATTTGTAGCGTTTGTACAAAGTAAGTCAGTGGTTATTAAATTTTAGTTTCAATTGTGGAATATTATAGATTTGTTTAAGTCTTGTATTACTTATTACAATTTGGGTAACAATAAATGCCAACTTAAAGAAGGCGATTAGACTTTTATCCTTTCGGTCATTTCGGCCAATTTGTCTTATTTTTCATCTACTGAACAATGTCTTGGGTTGAACAACCTGTTGTAGACATACATGGAGATTTCAATCTCACCGAATTAAATATAGACGAAGCTTGGGTCAATGTTTCAACTACTGAAAAGCTGTGGTTATATGAACTATCTGAAGACTGCTACAGGGTATGTACTTTTGTAGTATCCCATAAAACCATACACACGCATAAAATTACATGAGATTTCTGCAAGAATGTAGCTTATTTACTGTAGAAATATCTAATTATCTGAATAATCAGATTGTAGATTTGTACAGAATCATAATACTTATTCTCATCAATTTCAGTGTCCGTACATCAAATTGGATGAAGTAATGCCTGGAAAACTCTTTAAAATGATCAAGAGTACAAAATTTGCTTGGAAGTATCGATTCCGCTCTGCAGGCATACCGGATGTCGTGTCGTATAAAGATGAAGATCTGTAAGAAACAAATCAAATATGGCATGATACGCTGTTGGCTGATAAGACAGATGGCTAATACTGTAACCACAGCTAAACGGTTAAAACAATTCATAGATGAGCAAATGTAATTTTATTGCAGGTCAAAGGTTTGCGATGTTGAAGCTAAATTTGAAGAATTTGGGGTTTACAATTTGTTTGCACGGGGGAACACTCCTGAATGCGGAGTAAACGTGGAAATCGACTCAGTGAATATTTACTTACGTAAGCTGTTTCAAACTTTTATGACTATTTTAAGCATTATGAAGAAACCTTGTGCAGAGAATAATGCCGATAGTTCACATGTAGAGTAGTGAATGAAACTCATTATTCTAATACATTGGTAAAGATACATATAAATAGGAATGTGCCTATTTAATTATTAAGAACAGGCAGCATTTTATCCATATCCTGTTAATTCTGTATAATTCTAATATTAGCAATTGTTATCGCTGTTCTATTCTACTTGATACTGCCATTTTTGATATGGGCGATTTCACGCTCGTACACATTTGCAAAAAGTAAAATAAATGCATCATCGGATGAAATGCAATCTACAGCGGAAAAAGCAACTGGCAAAAAACGAATGCGATCAATCGATGTTTTTCGTGGGTATGTATTTATAAGCCATAAACATTTCAAAGCATAGCATTTTGTAAACTATTTATGTGTATATTTTATGTAATCTTATGGCAGAATATCCATTGTGATAATGATATTTGTTAACGATGGAGGAGCTAAATATTACTTCATGGAGCATGCCACTTGGGATGGACTTTATGTAGCAGATTTAGTTTTTCCATGGTAAACCATTTTCACCTACCTACCTATAAATATGATGCAATTATTATGAAAAGATATGAATTGGAATACCTCGAGAATGTCTGAAGTTCTAACTCCGTTTACTGCCAGGTTTCTTTTTTGCATGGGATTATGTATCCCAGTATCAATTTTTTCCCAGCTGAAGAAAGGCACCAAAAAGCTGACAATCCTTCAAAGGATTTTAATACGCTCTCTAAAACTTGTCGCGATTGGTCTGGTACTGAATTCTAAAAGAGGTCCGGCTAATATCAAAGAATTTCGCATTCCTGGAATTCTGCAGCGATTTGGATTATGCTACTTTGTAGCAGCTACTCTTACTCTAATATCGGTTGACCACACTAACACTTCAATAGAAAATTATAAACTGTCGGTATATAGAACTTATTATTTCACAGATATCTAAAATGCTATTATATATACAATCTTCTGCATATCTTTTCATGCATTTTCTCAATAAGTACCCAATATCATCTGTAACCATTATTTTTCTTTTACAGAAATACTACAAAGTATTAAAGATAATTCAAGATATTACTTTATTATGGCGAGGTTGGATAGGAGCTCTGGCAATCTTGGCTTTGCACTGTCTGCTTACATTTTTCCTAGAAGTACCCGGGTGTCCGACGTAAGTAGTCCTATGAAACAGTAATTTTGCCCTTCATTATGGGAAGTTTCAACTAAATTTACATTATATAGTGGATACATGGGACCTGGTGGATATCATGAAGATAATGCTTATCCTGACTATTGTATTGGAGGAGCAGCAGGTTACATCGATAGGAAGATTTTGACTGAACATCACATTTTTAAATTTCCAACTGCTCTTTACACTTACAATTCTTCAGTTTATGACCCAGAAGGTCTACTAGGTCAATTAACGTCGATGTTTCAAGTCTGGCTAGGAGTCCAAGCTGGATTCACTTTGCAAATCTACAGTAATACATTAAGTAGGATGATTAGGTGGGGAATTTGGGCAATTTTAACCGGAATAATAGCTGCAGTATTATGTGGTGCTAAGCAAAATGGGGGCTGGATACCCGTAAACAAAAATTTATGGTACGATTTCAATAAATTTTAAATGCAACTACTAAACTTTGAAAACACTTTCTCAATTAACAATATCATAGTTGATAAACTTGGAGGTGTTATTTATGTTCTTCTCATCTGAACAGGTCCCTGAGTTTTGTGCTTGTTACAACTAGTTTTGCGCTAATTCTTCTGATGTTTCTCTACATTACCATTGATGTGAAGAAATGGTGGTCGGGAACACCATTCTTGGAGCCGGGAATGAATTCCATACTTCTTTATGTAGGCCACAGTGTCGGCTATTTAATGCTACCGTGGCACTTTCAATATGGGGATATGAAAACTCACTTCAGTCTTCTTGCTGAGTCCCTTTGGGGAACCTCGTTATGGGTACTCCTTGCCATGTGGCTTTATAAAAGAAATTCGTTTTGGAGTTTATAAAAAACTAAAATAAAGAAAACTACATCCACAAACCTTAGCCCATTCTTTTCATTAACTTCCGTAGGTTCGGTGTGGTGTGATGCTAAGCAAAATAGAGGTAGTATTATCATAACAGCGATAAGCGCTGTTATGATACCTACGATGATGCAATGAAGAAGCCATTATTTCCTAGTTGACTTATTAGCAGCAGATATCTGAATTTTTGGAATTCTGTATAGCTTTTACTAAAAGTAGTTTCAATTTTGGGTTTTCAAAATTTCCAGCTGTCGACTACAACTTTCCAAAGTCAGTCGGCCTGTCATGAGCATGATCAATAATCATTTTGATCTGTTTGTATGCATACGTATACTTTATACTGTTATATAATCTTAGATACAATATACTTAAATATACTTCTTTATCAAATATTATCTTTTTCAGACTTCAGTCAGACCGAATTTGCTTTTATTACAGTGAGCAATTGCGATTATAAATCGTAGAAGCACCTTGCTTTTTTACAAATGGTCGGTGATAGGGACTTGACGGACTTGTACATAAGGGAACTGTGCCAACAGAAGCAGAGGTGTACAGAAAGGTCAATTATATAACCTTAGAGCTGAAGTT
>JABASH010006629.1:0-10378 GCA_019776445.1 Tomocerus maximus
ACTCGCGACCCGTCATCACGTAACCCGCGACCCGCCACCGTGGCGGGTTTCATGATGGCGGGTTGCATGATGGCGAGTGGCGGGTTCCATGATGGCGGGTGGCGGATTACACAAGGGCGGGTCAAGGGTTACATGATGACGGGTGACGGGTTACTTACATGATGACGGGTTACATGATGACGAGTGACGGGTTAGTTTTTGTGCCAAAAATTTTGTGCAGGGCATTCAGACTTAGGTCTATTGAAGATAGTAGATAGTTAGTAGCTTGTAACTCAGCAGCACTGTGATTTCACATTATTCTTGTCCATATGGCATAGAAAATGAACTTCTTCATGAAGAAGTGTACATAACTGGTGTACCGGTGTACCATATAGTATAGTCACTATTTACCGATTGTCATAATATTATACTATACTAAACAAACAATATAATTCCGTTCCGATAAATCAGTAAAGTAAACGAGTAACTTATCTTATTATATGGTATAGGTAGTATGTACTTAGGTCCAATTATTAGTAACACTCCTCTCATATTTTACTCAAACATCGGGGACCGGGAAGCTAATGAGGCATGAGGATTGAGGATTGCCAATTATTCAATTTGCTTAAACATTAATGAAGTTAAATGAGCAAAGTAAAAGTAAACACATAAAATGTTTCAAATCGTTAAATAAGCAGGGAAAGGAGAGGAAATAATTTCGATAATAAATAGAGCGAGTATGGAGTATGTATGTAGGTTGTTTGCAGAACTTTTCCTAGTTTTCCTTTTGTACCTAAAGTGAAATAAGCTGCGTTTCTTTATAATAGTTTTGAGTATTTAGTGGCAGCTTTCCAGTAATATATATATAGACTATAGTACTTATAGTATATGCTCCCAGTGCGGTGCCATTTTTGTGATTACGGAACCTGAAACCTGAGGATGTTGAAATTGATGTCTCCCAAAACAGGAATCACTAATACATTGATAAGTTGACGATGAAGTCTAGTAGACGTCGCCTACGCAAATACGCACTCATAAATATTACATGTTACACATTTGTACAACAATGTACATCGGTAGGTGTAAGTATTGTAGGTAGGTATTTTATATACATGCAATGTTCCTTTAATGATTAATATGTACACGCGGTTTTATTTTAGGCAGAAATGTTTGTTTATTTAGCTATAATTTATATAAAATAGCACTAGAGCTTAATTATTATTAAGTGTTTGTCCGACTATTATTTCATAGACTTGAAATTCAGGTAGTGCTAGTTAGTGCTACTGGCAGTATTCTCCTAATCTAAAGTTCGGATGAAGAAAGATTGATGGAGATGTTATGATCATGAAGGTATGTTTTGTGTCGTTTGTCAAAGTCACACAATATTGTAGAAATCTTTGAAAGATGCAACAATTTTAAGTTGCGAAATAAGAGTAGGAAGGTGGTCGAAACTCCCAAGGTGTATGCAAAGACATGCCTGAACATGTACATGATATTGCATGAGAATTTGAGAGCAGAATATCCCAAGGTTGTTCTTGTCGCTTCCGACAGAGTAATCCCCCGTACTATCTGTACTATGTGTTTCAAGAGAAACTGCCAGAAACGTGCACTCAAAACGATGTACTTTATATTCTTTGCATAAATACAAAGGACTTCTTCCTTTAGATTTTAGATCATGCACCAACAATAAGTTCATCTTGATGCTGCAGTTGATAGAGAAAGTATAGTGAAGATTTGAACACTCACTTACTATGTACTTACATTTAAATATTGAAATAGTGGCGAAGTACATTATTGTATGGCATGGATGTTACGTTAACTATGAGCTTTGAGGCTTTACTTGGGTGCTTGCTTTTGCTAGACTGCTTTCCTCCATTTGATGTTTGGGTACTATTAATCAGGAATGAACGGATGGTGAATACCCAAATGGAACTTCTTGGCAGGAGCTGGAACGTATTTTAGAAGAACTAAAGTATCTCAAACAGAAATAGACACCTATTCTATAGAATTAAATTAAGTATTCTTATTACAAAGCTAGAAAATCTGAATTGAGTGGAACTAAAAAACAGATAGACAACATAACACCAACACCTACATAGTAATTATGCGGATGTTATCTCGTTGCAATGCATTTACGAGTAGACTTACAAGTGTTATCTGTTTGATTGGAGATATTAATTCAATTAATAACTTGGTTTTACAATAGTAGGAGTGGAGAAGACCGAGAGGATGATGATGTAGTAAAGAAGAAAAGAAAACGTGTAAAGATATTTGACTCTGACGAGGAAGAAGTGGAGGAATATAAAAATAAAAAAGAACATGAGGTAGAAAAGAATGAAGAGGAGAATGATTGCGAAGCGTATTATGATGTGGACACAGACGTAGATGAAGATAAAGAAGAACGGTTTAGGAGAACGACTAATGATTCAGCTCTTGAGAAAAAATCCAATAATGAGCCCAGAAATGATTTCTTTCAAGATTGTGTGTTTTTGCTTCATCCATATGATTCTCCTCCATTGAATCCAACTCAAAGGGATCAGATTGAGCAAATAATTTCTAGACACAAAGGGTAAGTTTAATATGGAGTAAGGAATTACAATTTCCAGAGAGGGAAACTTTCAAGGTATACTCTTAAGTTTACTTAAGCTTTCTAGACTTGTCGAAGAATAATTATAGGAGCACGTAGTCGGTAGCTTATTTGGTCTATGAAACGTTGAGAGTCTGCTCACAATCAGAAATATTATATACTTATTTGCATAAAATGATGAAGGTTGCAGGCATTATAGTTACTTTACTTACTAATAAGTATTCCTTGTTCTGCACGTATTCAATTTATCAGTTACATAATAGTCGAGGACAGAAAGGGGAAGTTGTTCTGATGAGTAAAGACAACATTTTTTACTCGTTTAATGATTTGCATTAGACTGTCATTAGTTGAATCAATAAATGCCTTTCCATTTCACCAATATTTTAATAGTTTGCATCCTTAGTTCTGCTCCATTACTTTCAGTTAGTAATTGTAAATAGACCGCCACGGCACGACGGTAAGGGTTTTCACATGTAAAAGCTACCGGACCGAGCCGAGTGCTGATGAAATTGTAAATTGTAATGTACTTGTAAATTGGGTAACCTACACCAAATAGTTTCTTTGTTAATAAGACGCAAATGCCTCGAGTTCATTCATTCATTAACAACACCTCTTTCTATATGTTCTGTTATAAGAGTTGGGTGACATACTATTGATTAGATATGCCACCCAGGGCGCAGGCCACATAAACGGGTCCATTGCCAACTTTCTATATGACATGGATTACACGAATACACAGGTCTTGCTGGGCCAAAACCAAACCGTTGACTTTAAAGGCTTGAAGCAAAGTTTTGATTTAAAATTATACAATAGCGCTAGTAGAAGTACGTATACCTTTAACTTGACCTTTAACTATACCTTTATTAAAGCATTTCTAAACACTTGGAAAGTTTTTAGTTTTTTTCAGCTTTAGAATATAGCGCAAACATAAGACATTCAGTTTCTATGAGTGAAACCATATTATATGCCGAAAACAAATCTCAATACGGGTATAGCAACTTAGGAGGTATTTATTTTACAACCAAACGGACCTCATTTTTGAAATCCTCATAGTTGGTTACCCCTACCAGAACTTAGAACTTATACCATTTTATATACCGTAGACCTCAATACTACGGGTATGGCAACTTAGGAGGTATTCAGTCGCCTTTTTTCGTTTTTAATTCCTATGGGGTCATTTGTTATCTATAATTTTCTATACTAGTGGTGTCCCATTATTTTAGGGTTATATAATCACACCAGAATAGCAAACGTCCACATGGTCGCGTTCAATATTCCTCGTCAAAGTAAAGCTGTATAAAAGTCAAGCTGGAGTCTGAGTTATATTTGTCTATATCAGAATCAGAGTCAGCTTAATGAGAGTTTAGAATTAGATACCAGTACCACACACCACACGCACACATTACCGTACCGTACAGTAGTAATGTGTTCCTCAATCTCAATCCATACGAGTTAAAGAATAAAGGGCTATGACTGTCAACTTGGTATCAGTACATTACCCATAGCCATTTCATTGCTAGATAACATTTAATAGTTGCAGGACAGTCAATCCTCTTATACTGTCGTTCGGTACTTCGGTACTACTATCATCGGTACTGCCGGCTCGGTTTAATATATTACTGGTTTTGTTTTTCATGTATACCAGCCATTATTATATACCATACGATCTCGAAAAACAGTTAATTTTTATGAGATCGATAACCGTTAGTGCGAAATGTCCGAATCCGAGAAGGTATTTTATTTGAATAATTATTCGGTATAGTTCCAATTTCCAATCCAATGCGGCCGCCCGTGCCCTGGCCGTGAGTGGGTCGGCGAAGCCAAATACAAATTGCTACTCGTTAAAATTTCAAATTAGAATGTTCGTAATAATTTCTGGTGAAAATTGGAGTACCTACTGCAATTTAGTATTTTCTACCTACTGCACTGTATTGGTATTCTATGTAGTACTTGAATTGAAAGTCTTTCGTATAATATATGGGACCAAAAAATCAAACCTAGTGCAAGTGTAGGCTACTGCTACGTCATTATCATAATGTGTAGCATAAAGGATTAGTTAAATAATTATTGTGAGAACACACTTGCTTAATTTCTAAAACATAATAAATCTACCACTCATAATTACAGACAACTACAATGATCTGAATGCACTAGGGGTTTTGCCAGAAAACGCCCAAAATGCAGAAATAATTCATTTTCTAATTCGTCAGTGTTGTTGGATGACAAACATGCTGATTGACTGCGACTGTGAGATCATAAAGCAAACAGTCTTTTTATGAGTGTGATGATATCTATATGTATTATATTTGCTATAATGTATCAGAAAACTTACTACATATATGGCGAAAGTCTCCCTACCAGCGTCGTATAAAGTATAAAGAGTGTCTATATGACGGTCGATGCTGGCCTGGTAGAGAGTTATTATTTTACTACTATAATCTGCCATAGGGAAATTGAGACTGCCGTGACAGAAGTTTTACAGAAGTGTGTCTCACTGTGTAGGTTAGGTAGTGATCAAAGGACACAGACCAATAGAACTTGATAATGGTGTTTTGTGCTTACACACTTACTTGTTATTAGTATTAAGTGTTACATACAATGTTAGCAACCTGTCATCTGGGATGAGTAGGCAACGCACATTATTTGATTGGTGTCAGTATCTCGTTCAACATTTGTCTGTACTGTAGTGAAATTAATTTGTCAAAGAGCACTTTGTGTCTTCCCTTCCCATAAAACAAAATTGAGTGTTTTTCCGACGGTTGAATGCTCACTTTTGGGCAGTTGGAAGAACTTCTTATAATTGTAAATTGTATCTCTCTTTGTCTGTTCGTCTGTACCGATAGCTTCAGGGATGTATTATACTTCCACAGTACTCTTCTCCGTATTTTGTGTCATGTAGAGACCGAGTTCATTGGATGAAATGTCAAAATGGGCTGTCTGAATTGTTTTCATTTCATAGGGAAAAATTTCATTAGACCCTACTCAAACTTCTCCTTGATGAATTAAACATTTTGACTGGTAACAACGAATACCAAAAGTACTAAGTATTAGCATCATTCAGATGCCCCTGTCTGGTCTGCCAGGCCTGCCTTGCTACTGTAATCACCGTTAAATTTCATCTGGATTTCTGCATAGCTATAATTGAAAGAAATGAGTTTTTCCGAGCCGAAATGTTTACAATTTGTAGACCCATAGTTTCCCAACACTTACACAAGTAGGTGCTTATTGAAATTCTGATACTTTCGTGTGTACGGTCAATATGCACTTATTCCTTGGGGAAACTTGAATATAATTTATTGACAAGACGTAGACAGACTATTCTTAACATTTGCCAGATAAATATGTCACTATCTACCAATGCACAGATGATAATACCTATAATAATTATGTTATAAAATACTATATACCAATACAGTGGAGTAGTAACAACAATGATTTAACAATTAATTAGTTTTCAAGGTTTATATACTACATAATTTTTCTGCCTACCTCAAGCCTCAGTCCATTTTCCCTTTCTTGGAAAATGGAAAATGGATGAGCTGTACCCAGTGATAGAAAGAATGTTACCCTTGCCCTGTTGAATGTCCATAATTTTATGATAAATCGTCATTTTTATAGATTTGTGGTTTTCAAATTAAGTGAATAAATGAACCACTCCTTTAATGTATAATTTTCAAAATATTATCGTTCCTTAAAGATTTGTTTTGTCCTTTCGTAGACTGAAATATATTGTACTGTTATTGTTAATGTTATGGCTTTACCATGTATTAACAGTTTATACTTTCGAGACGTTGACATAATGACATAATCCAGTATCATTATCTTTTTCAGGAAAGTGGAATCCGAGTTAACAAGTGACCTTGAATTTGTCGTTACGGAAAGTAAAGAGTGGGTGGAGGATTTCGCTGAGGTAAACTTTTGTTTTGTTATCTCCATTCTATAAGAATCTATGTATCGGTCGGTTTTATGGTTTCAATCCATTCTGTTGTATACTTACTTATTATACACAGGTGTGGTATGTATGTCAGTCTTTATTTTATCCTACAATACAAACTACCTTACTCAACAGCCCTTCAATTGTACCGAATACTGAAACGTGTATAAGTTAAAGTAAAATACATTCAGGTATTTTTAAACAAAATGATATTATCGCTCTCTTTACTCGCAAAGTCGCAAAATGGGGTAATACAAGCGAGTTCGTTTCGTAAGCCTTTTTAAATGAATCGTTCGGAGTCTTTATAGTGTAATATATCTGTATACCTGTATATGCAATTTTTGCCAGAGCTAGTAAATATAGATTCGCTACGTCAGTTCAATGTAGGTACAGTAGGTAAAAAGAAAAAAGTACAAATAAATATTTGGTATCTATAAATAGTAGAACTTAATTCGTTGTGCGCTCTTGTGGTATGTTTCCTACGCATTTTAATCGCAATAATGTATATACATCTATTTAAACAACCCTTTGAGAATGAAAAAAAAATAAAAATCAACTTTATCAGTTATTTTTGGCTAGAAAGCAAAAAATTCTATGATAGGTTTCAGTATACATGCTACTAAAGTGCAACCAGAATTAGTATTTCTTCACCTAATCTATTTTTCTTCAACATTTATTGGCAGTACATTTCCGCGCTTAAAATGTAAATAAACGGAGCTGGAAATGAAACCGGTGTTCTATCTTATATCCTATTTCTATTGGTGGAACATCAAAAAGGCAATATTATTATTATGCCTTAGTATAATTTTAAATGTGAAAAGTTTTAAAAATTACAAGCAATCTCAAGGAAAAAGCAATCTAATAAAATATGACCTAGAAAATCAGAAATAAAATGAAGTCCGAAGCAGAAGAGCCATTGAATGAAGAGTTGATTTTTTGTTGCGTCTTATAGGTAGAGTTATGTCCTTGCACGATAAGATACATTTTAGCTACCATACTATCCATGCAGTGAGACATTTTATGCTTATTTTATTCTTGCCAATCTCACTTATGTCTCCACTTCGACTGTTACTTGATTCTTGTTTTTGTTTACTTTGCGTTAGTATTTATTCGTCGTAGTATTTCGTATCAATTTCATACTGCTGCTAGTAGTTTTATTACTTTACGTCTTACGTCCTTGGGATTTGATGGTATTGAAGAGAGTAGAGCAATACAAGGACGTATAATACAATCCGATGTGAAATAACGAGGAAGACAGCTATCAAAAGAATTGAATTTACAAATGCAAACAATCTGACTTTTTCAAAGTTTGGTAGTGTTGCATTGGTGTAGTTGTTATCTAAATAAATAGTAACTGCACACCAAAGTCTTTTTGTTTGTCAATTGTATCGCTTTCTGAAACAAAAGGATGCTTTTTTATACTACATATTATATAATGCTTAGGATGTAAATATGGCCAAATATTTTACTGTTTTCATTTATATATCCGTATAATATAATATTAGTATTATTTGTGTAAAACGAATCTACTATATAATTATCTGAATTATTACAGCATGCCCTAAACTACTTTCTTATGAAAGCTCAGTATGAAACTTTCACCGGTGCGGTGCTTTCACCAGCCTTTTAGTCAACGCGAGCGAAATTTTTGTGGGGAAAGTTGGAGTAAAATAAAACATATTTAGCCAATTTATAATGGTCAAAGAAATGGTGTGTCAGTGTGTCCTGTCGATGGTAATTATGTTAAATTATGTGACAAAAATTTTTTTTAAAGGCTGACGAAGAAGAAAGTTATGTGCAATTCATATTCTTAATTAATGAATGGTTGGTTTGGCATTACATTATGAACCATACCGACTTGCGACGTAAAACAAAATAAAAATATTTTATTATGCAGTGTTGTTTTGACTTTCTGAACGTGAATGAATTTCTTGTCTTTTAGGCCTTGTCGGAGAATCCCAACTTGTGTTTTGTTCGCCACCAGTGGATATTGGACTGTGGAAAGGAAAAGCAGAAACTATCCCCAGAGCCATTCCTAATCTTGCCAAATTGAAAATCAATAGGATTGATTGCAATCGGAACTAAATACTGATATATTTTTGACAACTTTATGTGTATATCCTTTTATATACAGTTAAATTATCCTTAGTTGTTCATGAGAACAATCGTTGATGTTTTATAACTACACCTAAGTCTTTTTAGCCTCTTCCTGCCTAGCTAAATTATGGTTACATTTAATAGCTGCGAGTGTGACCTGGGACATATTATAGTTCAAATTAGTCTTACATTTTGTTAGAAATTATTTGTTAGTGAATACACCAAAGTTATCTACTTTGCTAAAATGTATTTCGTATAAGTAAAGAATAAAAATTAGTCTTGTACTATTATGACAAAAAATATGCACAATTCTTGTTTTATATAGAACGTAACACGGACGTGTAACAGCAAGTTTGTATGAAAGCAATCATATAATGACTCCATTTACTGAGATATTTATTATATAACTACACATATATCCAGTCATATCGTCTCCCAAATTAAGTTTAACAGCTACATGTTCTTGATTGTAACTATTTTATTCAGATAAATTGTGTAAAGGGTTCTTAGTTTATCACATTACATAAGGTGAGTAGATGGACGTTGTTTACTAGTATAGCTACAGGCGGTGGCTACACTACTTCAATGAAATTTACTCACAAACAGATATTGCTAAGTCGAAATTTGACAATAAACCTTTCGCTTTGTTTTAAGTCTCAATTTTATATTCATTGTTCAACTGAATTTCAAAGTCCGGTGGATTAGATCAATTCCACGCACGTCATTGCATTATTCATTATGCATTACTTCAATACAAAGTTTGAGATCTATAAGCACATCACACAAGACAAGCATTCAATTCAAACATTGAATTGTATTACATATTCTTCCTGTGATTTTTGAACATCACATCAGCAGAAGTCTCGACTTTGTAAAATCAAGGTTGGTAAGAGAAATGTGGAAACCAAGTGATGCATGCGAGAAATAAATTGAGTCTGATGCTAGAACTCTTTGTTTTTGGCAGTAGACCTAAGGCTCGTTTGAAATTCACTGCAATCTCTCTCTATTATAAAAAGTAGTTTAGCCAATGCCCAACGCAATTTTCCCACAGATTGACTAAGTTAGACAATTACCAAGCAGACAATATTCCATGCTGACTACTGACAGCAATCATTTCCAAAAACAAAGTCAGTTTTACACTTAATAAATATAATACCGCCCATCTTTCGTCCAATAGCTTTCCCAGAAGAGCCTTAAAACTTGGAACTTGCACAATAATGGCACTCTGTAATGCCACAGTCCAATCATGGTATGTTCTTATTATCCTTATCCAAGTGTCCTCATGAAGTGAACATTTAAAGACCAGTTACCATCATCATATTTAGCAATCTACAGAAATATGACGTAAACGAATAGGTCTTTGTTATACTACTCAGCACGGCTGCAGTGAACATGCCACACTTGTTAATTGCAGAACGGAAACGGAATATAGATAAAGATAGGTGGTGAAAGGTATAATACTATATTATAAACTGTATTACAGGCACAGGTGGTAGAAAACGGTAGATTCGGTAGGTACCCAAAGTTTGTAGTTGTCAAAATATCTGCATAAGGCTAGGTACCGTTACCTTAAATTATGCTCATAATTTCACCACAAGTTTAGGATTAAAGGTGTAAATCCTAATAAAGGTTGAAGCAATGTTGGCCCTGGACAATTGATTGATATTAAAGCTGAGATTGAAACAATGGTATTCGCTTCAGAGAAATGTTCCCTTCAAGTTTCTCAGTAAAACCAATTGACAAGTAAGTATAGTAATAATTCCATTTAAGCCTTTCACTTG
>JABASH010006630.1:0-10377 GCA_019776445.1 Tomocerus maximus
GCAGATGTAGTATTTGTTTTCGTTGCAATCGCTGGCCGTCCAGATGGGTGGGGACTTTCCTGGGAATTGCATTGAAACACAAAGATCCATTCCGGCACCACTGTCGTCATTTGGTTCCCCAGATGCCCACCATTTGGTAATGCCGTTCGCGTTATTCAATCTAAAGTTGCGGAATTCCTTTTTCGTTGGATCCCAAATCATTTTTGTGTATTCAGCGGTTGCAAACTTCCCTCCGCTCCAAAAATCAGTTACCGCTGACAAAGCTGAACATAAATGTAACAAATTTTAATTTATGCTAATGAATTACTAGATTTTACTAATTTTGATTACGTTTCTTTTTGAGTTTGGGGTAGTAGTTTAGAAATTGGTTATCCTCCTCGGTTTCGATTGTCAAAAGAACCAAGCCACTGCCTTCGCATTTCATTTTTGCTTCACCCCACGGTACCTGTGAAAAGTAACAAATCAAAACATCAAAAAATAAATCGTAAATAAGACATTGGTTCTTGGAAAACGAATTATTAGAACAGAAGAAAATATTTCACTCTGTTTTTACAAATCGGGACTATTATTTAACGAACTCGAAAATGTGAAAATATCAGAACAAAAATGTTAGGCGATAAAAAGATGAAACTTGCCTTGGATCTACTTGCATCTACGTCATAATCTTTTAGAGGTTTAGGGGGGATATCCGGTTCCTCGACTTCCTCTTGAGGTTCAACCAATGATCCTGCTGGCTTATTTGGAGTGCTTTTACGGGCGGCACTGCATAAGAATTATTAAACTTTTAGACTGGATTACAATATTTCAAATTGGAAAATAAATAACAGGTATGTCTCACTTACACAGGCCGCATGCAAATGAAATATTTCTTTTCCTCACAATCCGCCGCAGTCCAAATTGGAACTCCTCGGTCAGGAAATTTCATATCCACGCTAGTTTCAAATAAACACAAATAAATAATAAATTAAACAATTGAATAAAAAACAATTACCATAGTTCATTTCCGCCTCCAGTGTCATCGGCGGGTTCTCCTCTAGCCCACGTCTTCTTAACTCCGTTGGAAATCGGAGAGCGGAAATCGGTGAATTCCTTTTGCGAAGGCTCCCACACCAATTTTGTATATTCACTGGACGTGAACTTACCTGCACTCCAAAATGTCGCTGCTGAGCTAAATGCTGAATAAAATATTTCCAATTGTGAAGATTAAATTATTAAAAATGAAAACTAAATTATTAAAATGTGTTAATTTATGTTAATTTGCTAAAATTATATTAATTGCCAAAAGCAAATTAATTAAGGCAAATTGTATTAGTATTCATATAACGCTTTGAATTACGTTTTATTTTCAGCCGATTTGAATGTTGTAAGAAGTTGTTGTCTTCTTCGTTTTCAATAGTCATAAGAACCATTTTGGCATCTCTGCAAACTTTGTCTGCTACTTTCCATGGGTGCTATATCGATATATAAAATCTAAATTTTTGTTCCACACATTGAGAACCAAGATTCATTTATTAATTTTCAAAACTTGTGCAAACTAAATTCATTTTAAAAATATTTATAAAACATTTTTAAAAATTTGAATGTTTCATTGGACAGTGAATTTTTATCTGTTATATTTTTAAACAGAATATGGTTGGAATCCTCAAGCAGTTCAAGTGTGTAATTTCATTTGGAATGTTTTTAATTTATAGACTTACTTTTCCTTTACTGGGAGTAAAGTCAGTATCAGTTATGGGCGGCGGCGGTTCATCTGCTTCATCATTATCCACAATTTTGGCTGGACCCTTGTTTTTGCCTCGGTCTTTCCTGCAATAGATTAAGTAAATCATGACGCATGAAATAATATAAGCTAAAAGTTTTAGCAGTTAGAAGCAGGAAAATATCCATAAAAATTAAAACACAGAAACTTGTTTTAGATAACTTCTTAACTTTTACCTTGCATAGCCGGTATTATAAATGAATCACTTTATAAATAGCATAGAAATTAAAATTGAGAAAAGGACTTGCTGATAAATTATTGAAACGAATGCCAAAAAATGAAAATAAATGTGAGATGATACAAGAGTGAGAATTTCAATAATTTTTAAACGCTATATTTGATTAAACAAATATTCAAACTTTGATTCTACTTACGCTGGTACCATACAAATGTAAAATTTTTTGGTATCGCATTCTTCCACGTCCCATCGGGGAATAGCTTTTCCCCCTGGGAAACTCATATCCACGCATATTCTATCGGTGCTAGCTTCAATGAAAGGCCCGGTGTCATCAACCCATTTTTTGGTGATTCCATTTGATTTAGAATCTAGATAGCTGGGGAATTGCTTATGGTAAGGTTCCCAAAACATTTGCATGTCAGTTCCATCCTCAGTAAATTTCCCAGAACTCCAAAACCTCGTGGCAGGACCATAGGCTAATGTTCATTGGATTAGTTAATCACTTTAGTAAAATATTAATTACAACAAATTGTATTTTAATTACGCTTTTGCTTTAGACGTTTCAAGTTGTTCAGAAAATCGTTGTCTTCTTGTGTTTCTATCATTACCAAATCTAGCCCTGAATGTTTACAACTCTTTAAAGCATCTTTCCACGAAGCCTGAAAAATAACAGGAACATTACTCACTCACTCAGCACATTCTGTGGGGAATNTCACTCAGCACATTCTGTGGGGAATATTTCAAGTGTCATACCTTTCCTTTACTGGAATCAATCGTATCTTCTGTTAATGGCTCACCACCTAAAATTCACGTATTTGAGCAAATTAAAATTACTGTAAAATATCAAAAAATATATAATTTAAAACCTACATATATTCTACGTTAACAAACCCAATTTTAACTATCACCCTATAAAACAGACATTTGTAACTGCATTTTGTTACCTTTAGTAGGGCGGGAGGGTTTTACGTCATCTCCTTCTTCTATTGCTGCTGGGCTATCGTTTGGAAGTCTCTCGACTACTGTTTCAATTTAAATAACCACAAATTATTTTTTCATTTTGATTTTCTATTCCATTTTTCTAATTTCTGGTTATTATGGAAAATTGGTAAAATATTCACAGTTAGAATAAATAATAAATTAATTAAAATTGTCCAAACTCACGTAGGTCGAACACAAATGTAGTGTTTCTTAACAGAACAGTCTGAGGCTGCCCACATCGGTTTACTGACAGTAGGTCCAGGGAATCGCATATCCACACAGAGATCTTTCCCCTCGCCATCATCATCCAGTGGTTCCCCGAATTCCCATACCTTTGAGATTCCATTGGCGTTTTCGCTCATGAAATTGGGAATTGGAGTCTTAGTAGGATCCCATTTCAAGGATGTGTAGTCCGTAGTCGCAAATTTAGCTCCACTCCAGAAAAAGTCCTTCAAGCTATATGCTGAAAACAACCAAATAGAGTTATTTAACAGCCCAAATTGGGACAGAATTAAAGTTAGTAGAATTAATTTACGTGGTTTGCGCAATCTTGCTTGGCCATTCAAAAATTCGTTATCTTCTTGCGACTCTATGACCAACAATATTAAACCGGCCGCTTCACATCGCATTTTGGCATCTCTCCACGGGAGCTAGATTGACAATAGAATTATATTATTTTTAATTTAAATTATTTTCAGGCATCTTTACGTTTGCCTAATGTATGACATAAAAAGCCTGACATAATTACTTTATAAAAGCTTTAATTACTAAATGGATCACAATATTAAATTACAATGATTACAGAGATCAATCAATAAACAGAAACATTTAGAATCCCAATTCAGAAATTGTCTCATTATTGCAAGAAAATAATCACTCAAATTGTATATTTATAATTTATATTATAATCATAATGGCTATGATACTTACCTTTATCGAGCTTACAACATAATCAATTGGTCTCATTCGTATCGTATCGTCAACCTTTTCTTTCACCCTATGAATCATTAATCGAACAAGAGCTAAATGAACTACCACTATACCTCAAGTGGTTGTAATAATTAGTAAAAATTACTAAATAACTGATTTATATTAATATTTCCCAAAATATGAACAAATTACGGTTTGGCAACTCCCGGTGTACGTTCGTCTAAAAAAGAAAACAAATACCCTAATATTTTAAACAATTTTACATTTCAAGTGTGATAGCTTAATTTAGAATTTATTATTATTAATCGTCATAATCCCAAACTTCTGAACTGAGCATACAAAAATTTATTCCTTCAATTCCATATTTAATTTAATTTCTACCTGGTTTTTTACAAGGTGGGCTGCCTGTCAAAACTGCCTCCCACTGCCATTTTTCATACCATTTTGTAGGGAAAGTACAACCATCTAAAAACAATCAAATCATTGTAGACTCTAACTTAAAGACCTTAACATGGCAGTGCAGTACACGCCTTCCGCCTTTAATTAATCAGGAATTCAACAGAAGAATTTCAATTCAAGAAATATATTATAAATCTATTTATTTAAATATATACGTTAATGTACAATCAAAATAAAAGCGACTTACAGTCAACCGGTAAGTTCAGAGGGTCACCTGAAAATAATTTACAATTTTATTTCACTATTTTTAAACCTCTCTCTAATTTAGTAAATATATAATGCCTGAAATGAAAAACCATTTTATAAAATATTTGTTACCCTCCTACAAAATAAAATATTTTAACCATCACTTTGTCTGAATTACCAAAACATTCAGCGTTTAAATAAAATTTTGCAGCCAAGAAGATTGAAAATAGCAGTCACCATTGAAAAATTAAAATAAAATTTGAAAAAATCAGTAAAAAATATTAGGAATAGCATCACTTACTTCCTTCGCAGTAAATGACAAAATTAGCATCTTCAGTGCAAGCGTGATCTCGGATGTACAATTCCCCAGAATTGCGAACCTGGGCTTCCTTGAATTCCATCATTTTGCACAAACCTTTAGAACTTTGGACATCGTAAGGTTTATCTTCCCAGAACATACTTTTCTGCACGATTCGGTCGATGTAGACTCCTTTCAGATTTCTCCATTCCTGTCTCGCATAGCTGTGAATGTCGGTCCACGCCTTTGTCCTTTCATTCCCATTGACCCCAGCCAAAAATCTAACGTAATTGTCCATATCAGACCTCTCTTGGACATTGGCGAGATGCAAACCCTTGGACAAACAGCAACTCGCTGCTTCAAACCAAGTGAACTAAATAACACAATAGACAATTAATTTTGTAAAATAATATGCGTCCCCCGATCAAATCCTCGGCGGATTTAGTTGGTTACGAAAAATTGTCGGATATTCTCTTACAACCCATAATTCATTACTTTATAGTTTAACTATTGAATTCTTCCAGTTAGATGTCTTCCGATGACGACATGATGTTAATTGTGATTTGAAAATTGAGGATTTATTGTATATTTTGCAGCTATTTATATTAGGACATTTAAAAAATATCTTGCCTGGACAGGTGATGTTGACAATTGAATTTTCACGGATGATCTGGAGTATTTGGTTAATGTGTCTTGTCTCCATTGTATGCTGTTACATCTCTCCTCTATAGAAACAAAACTTTATAATTGCTATGAAGCATTAAAAATTCTGATATTTTTATGAAGCTTCCTGTTTTGGATTTAGGTATTTACAATTTTGCTTTATTTTGTTGTTAATAAGTAATTAATTATCCAAAATTATTACACTACGCTCCCAATTTGGAGGGATCATATTAACTCATTCATTTAATAATTTATATACATAACTTTAACCTATTTTAACTCATTTGTCTGAAACGTTTAACAAACACGAAACAGGTGATAAAATAATATCGAATTTTTAAAAAACGCAAAATCCGAAGTCCTTTTAATCCATAAGCTCATTTATGTATTGTATAAATTATTATACTGTTGACTTACCCGCTGTTAGCGTCACCGCTGGCGGTGGCGGTGGTGGAGGTGGTGGCGGCAGGGGGAGGAGGAGGTGGTGGAAGACCAGGCACTAAATAGGCCAACATATAATTTATATAATGAATACAAAAGATGCAATTAATAATCCTAAAAAATCATAAAAATATTGTTTAATTACCTGGTGGTGGTGGAGGTGGAGGAGGAGGAGGTGGTGGCGGAGGAGGTGGAGGCGGAGGTGGTGGTGGCGGTGGTGGCACTGGTGGCGGGGGTGGTCCTCTATTAGGTCCTATTTAAAAAAATTTATTAGATGTAGGCTGTAAGTATTATGTAAATATCTATTCAAAATTAAACATTACTGAAATGGTCACTATTTAATTATAGTAAATGGTAGCTATCCGCATCCAGAGTTCGAAACTTCATCAATGCCTATCGGCAATGAGGCAATCGAAGAAAAATCATTTATAAAGCCAACTGATTAGTATAGGTTTTATGACTGAAAAGTCAAAAGCAAAAAATTCTTGGCTTCTCTTAATTGCTATTGATTATTACGACAATTTAAATTTTATACGGGAAACAAACTGCTACCGACTTTACTTCGATTGCATCTACTGAAGTTTGGACTACTGAAAATATGCAAATGGTCTATTATACTGAAGCAATATTGTATTTTTAGACATTTAAAGAAATAAATACCTGTTGGACAATTGTTAGATCTTAAAATTTGTTCCCAATCATTTTGTGAGTACCATTTCTTCGTATTTTGTTTTTTGCAGTCGTCTATCAATAAAGCATTATAAAAAGTTAATAATTCTAATTGTTATTTAAAACTTAAAATCCCTAATATCAATATCAGCCAAGGTCAAATTACTGAACACAAGCCTTCAGTTTTGTACTATTGCAACAAAAATATGCAGATTGGCATTGGTCTATAAGCCAAAAATCAAAACGTCTTTCAAAAATTGAAAACTACTTCTTTTGAACAAAATTGCCTTTCTCAAAATAATATTTTAAAGATACGGATAACGGGATAACAATTTGAATTTATTATTTAAAATATTACTGGATTGTGGATTTTCGTGTTGATTTGTATAATCTTTTCATTAAATACTTGGGAATGTTACTGTGATGTCCCATTTATTTAATTTACTTAACTACAAACAGGAATGGTATTAATTTTATATTTCAATAAATTTTTATAGAAATTCTTGAAGTATTTGAAATTAATAAAATATTTAAGTGCCAAGCCTGGTAAGAGCCACTTTTGTAGTTTCTAAGCAATTTCTTTCATTTTATAAACACCCTTTTGCTTATTGAAAAGACATTTAGAATTGACCAATATACGCAAAACGATCAAAAATTCTATTTTTTTACTTCTATTGTGCTGTAAATTGAAATTATCATGACTAAAGAAAATCAGTTTTCAGAAAACTGTTTTTTCTGGTAAGTTTAATTACAGATTCAATCAAGAACATCTGGGAAATTAATAAACTTTTGAATTTGGCTAGGTTTTCATAATAGGGATGATTTTATGACAAAATAAATAGAATTGATTTAATGTTTGATTTATTCATGCTAACTAAATAATTGCGATTCAACTTACAATCAAAGCCACTCAGTGCTGGATCAACTGAAAAATAAAGACAATGAATTTTTTTATATTTTATCATTTGTTTATTTAAATAACATGTGTAGTCTAGATGTGTAGGTGTATCCATATATAAACATTTGAATCTTTCACCCTTGACTTTTCAGTTATTTTAGTTACCATCAAAATACTTATTCCCAATCCAATTAAAATACAAATATTAAAGAAGATTCGGTACACCCAGTCTATTTGACTACGAACATGCTATATGATGAAAGTGGAAAATCCCGAACCATAACGGAAAAATGAAAGTTGAAAATTTCATGTAAGTAGCAACAAATTCAAAACGAAAATAATTATTTCAAGTTACAAAATGAAATAAGAATATAAAATGTAAGTTTAAAATAGTAATTTGAAATTTAAAGTTTGAAGTTATCCAATTTTTCGGTGAAAATATAAAGTTGCAGGTAAAAATAGGTAAAATTTGAATTAAGTATAAAATGCTGAAAATATCAGGTTAAAATAAAACATTGTCATCGCACGGTGTGAATAGCCCATTAAATGGAGAAATGTCATACGTTCTTCGCAGTACAGGACTTCGTCATAGTTGAAGTTGCAGTCCATGTTGAAGAGAAAAAAGTCCTGGGGATTCTGTTTGTTTCGAGGGCCAATCTCTTTGCAATGACCACTCCGAGCGTATTTTCGGCTTGCGGAATTTTCGTAGTACATGTTGTCTTGATTTGTTTCAATATAAACTCCATAGAGATTTCTCCATCTGCCTTCATATCCATGGACATTGCTCCAGCCGACACGATAATCCCCGTTCCGTAATCTGTAGTAGCCCGTCAGGTCCCCTTTGTTGCTGATACTGGCCAACATCAATCCTTTAGTTCTACAACAACTAGCAGCATCGAACCACGTGATCTGAAATATTCAGAAGTATTAAATATTCAGAAGTATTAAATGAATGTCAAAGACGGAACGGGGAAAAGTTGGCCGAAGTGAAAGAAAAATAAATTATTTTTTCGTAAAAGAGACGAAACTTACACTGCCTGGATTGGTTTCATGAACTCTAACAGTAGATCCAGTTCCCTTTGTTACAGATCGTACATTCCATTTAAAATTGAGGCATCGACTTTCAGCTAAAGGAAAATCAAATAGAATTAATCTTCGGGATCAAGATACAATATTATTTATTTCGCAAAAATTATCGACAGAAAGATATTGAGTAGAGAATACGATTTATAATCTTTCGGTCCGCGAAGTCTGTTTTCGTCGTCAAAAGATTTAGATGGAGATCACAACTTTTTCGTCCTCGCTCATACGCAGCCATGACTTTTTGTCGAATATCTTAATCCAATTTAACTTTCGAAGATTTGACTACCCTCTTTTAATATTGACTTAAACATAAAAATACATGTATCAGTAGATTACCCGAAAATTGATCTAGGCCACCGCCGCCTCCGCCGCCACCACCGCCCCCGCCACCGCCGTGACCAACTCCCCAACCACCACCACCCCAACCAATATTAATAACCGGTCGTGGAGGTGGCGGGGGTGGACCTCGGTTGCATCCTCCCGTAAACCAGCACAAATGAGGAGATCGAGCTAAAACGGACAAAATATTTAAATATTAGATTTAATTAAACATTTTCCTCTTCAATTTAATGCGGACATCATGTACGAAAAGATAAACTCACCGCTCCTATTTTCGGCGACATTTTCTTCAAGAGTGTTTATTTCTTCACATTTTGTAAAATGGCGAGTTAAAAATAATATTGACACTGAAATTGCTACATTATAGGTAATTATTCTCCGCATTTTGATGGATAGCTGTGCATTTAATTTTCCATGGTGCTATTAACTCCAAATAATTTGATCTTCCTGACGACCAGTTTACCTTTAATTTGGCTTTAGTAATTATTGTGGATGAAGTACCGAACGTTCCTCATTACAATGCAGGTTCACTGAACTCTAAAATACGTTTTGTCTATTTGTACATTTTTATTTAACTAAATTAATGACAATAAAGTATTCAAAGCAGGTTGTAAAACACAAAGCAAAGTAGGACACGGACACACATAAGGGTGTCATCATAAAGCACAATAATCCGGAAACTGTGTATCAAGAACATTGTATAATGGCATTTCACTACTTATTGTAATCAAGATCAATGAGGTCAAAGATATATTCATTAGGACTAGTAATTAACATTTTTTCTGGCACACTTTTAAGAGCATTATTTAAATTAGACGTTTATATTTTATCCAATAGTTCCGTATTTAGAACTCGGTTTCGGGGGACTGGTTTTATGCGATGTATTACGAATATTCCAAAGCCCCAGTCGATATGACCTGAAACTAATCATGCTTGAGTAGGTAACTACTAATATTCTATGGTCAAAGAGTTAAACACCGAAAGAAATTGGGGAATTTTGAGTAAAAGATAATTGTTGTATGGAGTGGAGTTTATTGAGACGATACGTGTTATTTAATAGATTTTTAATTGTAACAAAAACGCTGAATACAAATACTCTAAATAATTGGCAAAATTTTCAGATTGCATTTTTCAATAGGTACCTACCCCAAAAATTATTCTTTTTTTGAATCTCGTCTATTCAAAATGCTTCTCATTGTGCAGATTCATCAATTCATCTAAATCCAGAGATATTTATTGATATTTATTTTCAGACATGTATGCAGTGTAAAAATGGTATTTTTTCGCACATTATTGTCAGTTTTTTCTAGCCTTGCCTTGGTAGTTAAAATGGTAGTGGCTAAAAGGCCAGGGCTGAGTAAATTCATTTTTAGCCAAGGTTGCATTTTGTCCGGACAAAATTAGTTTTGTCCAGGATGAAATTGATTTTGTCCATGGAAGAAATTAATTTTGTCCGGACAAAATTAGTTTTGTCCAGGATGAAATTGATTTTG
>JABASH010006631.1:0-10373 GCA_019776445.1 Tomocerus maximus
GTCATATTTGAAGATTTTTGGCAAAAAATGGATTCGTACATTTTTAAAATTTCTGAAGATTTTCTTGGCAAAAACTTTGGAACTAGAGTTCAATATTTTGCATTTTTGTTTTTCTAACCTTTTTAAAAAAATTGGGCAAATTTCAATTTTTAGCTCATATTTTGGACTTTTAGGTCATATTATGTCAATTTTGAAGTCATACCAAGTTTTTTAGGTCCTACCTTTCCGGTCTCTGCTTATCAGTTAACTGTAGAAAATTATAATTTGCTACGTAGATACATTTTGATGTACATATGAGAGCAGTTGGAGTGGAATATCTCCGGCATGGCATCCCAAAATATGCCCGAGTGACTAAAGAGATTGTAGTCAGTGGAGGTGCGATAAATTCACCTCAACTACTCATGCTTTCGGGAATCGGGCCAAGAGAGCATTTAACCCACCACCAGGTATAGAACTATAAAATATTTCTTCTTATTAATATCTATGTACCAATTTCTATTTCAAAACATTTTCTACTTGGACCTTAATGCTTATATAATTTAAATAAAAATTACGCCGATTTTGTTGACCTTTCTTATTAATAATATAATATTAAGGTGGATTCTGTTGTTTGGAATGACATTTTAGTCACTATTCTTGACTGTGTGCCGTTAACATGCAATAAAATTTTTCCCGCACTGAGATACCATTTGAGCAAATTGAAAAAGTCGATAAGAGTCGCGCAATAGCTCATTCGAAAGAGGACAGGTTTCTCTCTAGGAGTCTTGTTGAAATTTTTTGTGAATTTTTGACCAAAATTAGGAAGAAACTGCTGTAGAAATTTTATTGTGTGTAAATTCCCATTCCAATTTTTATTTTTCAAAAATTAAATACGAGGGTTCAAAATTACTTTTTCAAAAATATCGGCCTCATCTACGCTAGAGGAAAATCTGCAAATTTCGAATATGACATTCAAAATTTCTCATCCTTGCGGGGTACCCTCAGTAGTATTCCTACGAACCGCTGAGTCCACCTTAATTTTTATAAGAATTTTCAAACCATAGTTCATTTTAAATTTTTAAACAAGAAACTATTGTGTCAATTTTATTAATAATACTAAATAAAATAAAATAAAATCATTTATTGACAATTTAGATTCCAACGTTGGTAGACCTTCCTGTCGGCAAAAACTATCAAGATCACGTAGCTGTAGTCGGAGGACCATTTATATTTGACAAGCCGGTTTCTCATGTTCCGTCCCGCGATTTGAATTGGGGTGCTGTTCGAGATTACTTAGAAAATGGAACAGAGACCTTTTAGTACAGGGGTGGATATAATCGGTCATGGCATATTGTCTTCATCTATAGCTCCGAAAAATTGGCCCGATATTATCATAACTCCGTTGGCAATTGGTCCTTCGACAAACTTTGGACGACAATTTGATAAACTTTTTTCCTATCCGAACAATACCCTGGAAAGATTTTACAAAAAAGATGAGGGGAAGGATGGAAATATTGTATTGGTCTTTCTGGGTCGTCCGAAGAGTCGAGGGGAAATTCTATTGAGAGACTCGAATCCACTTTCTCATCCTCTTATCAATCCTTTTAAGAGACATGGGGACCACATCGACGACTTGAAAAGATTGATTGAAGGTTTAATCTAATTAATATGTTAAACAAGTTTAACTGTATTTTTAATTCATCCAGAAAAAGTTTGTTAATTCAAATCTAGTATACTAAGCCAACAAAAATGTTGATAAAAGCTATTTCGAATTTTTTATTTGAATTTATGTTTCGTTTAACGATTTTAGGTCTTAATTACACTCTCAATATTTACGAGGGCACATCGACTTATGCAAAATTGGGGGCGAAATTGTCGCCACATCATTTACCTGGCTGTGAACAATTCGAACTTAAAAGTTACTCATACTGGGAATGTGTAGCCAAGTTAACTATTTACGACACATTTCACTCCTCCTGCACATGTCCAATGGGAAAACCTGACGATCCAAATACCGTTGTAGACTCTCAGTTAAGGTAACACTTTACATCTTGGAAATATAATTGTCGTTAACTTCAAGGTAGATAGAAAAAAAGTAAAAAATTTGACACAAANTAACTTCAAGGTAGATAGAAAAAAAGTAAAAAATTTGACACAAACATCAAAGATTTCATCTTGTAACTTTTTTTCCAGAGTATTGGGTACTGCAGGACTTCGAGTGGCAGACGCCTCAATTATGCCATTTGTTACGAATGCTAACACAAATGCGCCTTCTATAATGATTGGAGAAATGTGTGCTGAAATGATCATGCAGGACTGGGGAATATTTAAATAAGAATAAAATTAATAACTTTTGACAATGGTCTACCAACCAGAAGAGAATTTATTTATGCACGATTTCATTGCACGTATTTTGCATAAGCCTATAGCAAAATACGTGCATTTTCGATTTCTATAACAATTATACGCATCATAGACATATTGATTTTCCTAATTTCGAAAACTTTTAATGCCCACAACAGAGATATAAAAGGATATTTAAAATTACTACGTGTTTTGACAACTTTATATAACTGATTTTATCATTTAACGACAGTTATTATAAAACTTAACCAAAATTCATCGGCATGGTCAATTACTTTATTTTTCACTGAATTGATAAGCAAAGCACCGACCTAAATCCAAGTAGTTTCAGATAACCCAATAATTTGCCCACCTGAGAATGTAAAGTAAAGTTCCAGATAGAAAAGAGAATTATTATAAATATCAAATTATCCTTTAATTCTTAGTTATAACTGACTTTAATAAGGACCGGTAAAAAGTTTTCGTCCGAATATGCCGATTTTCAAACGTTACCTTTGTTTTGGTCTCTTTTTTCATAAGGTTATGGCCCTAGCAAATAATACACGGCCAAATTGATGGAAAATTTGGATAGACAGACAGACAGCGTAGTACAAATGGGTAGTGGTAATAGTATTATCCTCTCGGGCATCCAAACTGATAATGGTCTGGACATTTTTAAAATCATGACAATAACAAAACCAAAATTGGATTGTAATGTAATGTCGTTGGTTGTCTAATCTTTGTTGATGATTGACATGTAATTAGTATCTGTAATTTCAGTATTAAAGTTAAATGAATCAGGCAGGTAAATTTTTTCATCCGCGGTTGTTGTTACTTTTAACTTTTGATGGTAATTCCTGTGTGATATTGCTATAAATCAAAATAAACAATGGTGCTTATGATTATGACTAATCTGCTGATTTTCTGTTCTACTTAAATAGTGTTAAAAAATAATCTGCATCAGACCATGCATATCAGTTTTTTATGTAAAACTTGGTAGACACCCTCATATAGATATAGACAATCTACTGATCCAGTTAATGGGGTATCCGGAGAATTCATCAAAAGCATTTTTATAAATGACAGTTGCATTTTCGTAAATTACATGACAATTTCCTAAAAATTTGCGTAAGCTGACCAATGCATTTTCGTTTATTTTCACACTTATTAATTAATTATTTTAATAATGTTTATAATATTGTATGCATAAGTATATAAATAAGGGATAAAATTAGTCACATAAAAACGTAGTTAGTGTGAATGAAGCATAACATAATAATCAGTCATAATCAGTCATAAAATAAAAAGTCAAATCAAAGTTAATAAAGGTAATAAATGTCACATGTTTATCATAATTTGCTAGCTAAATCTTTAGTTGCCTCGTCAAATATTTCCCCTGCTGATTTTCCGGAATTTGCCAATGCTATCAGACATATAATGCACTGATTGGTTCGATTGATGTACTAATTAATATATACTACCATACTACATAATATATTGATAATATACATTGTAATTGCAGGCAAGACTAATTGCTAACGTTTGCATAAAGCTTGTACAAATGCGATTGCGACATGCAAATTGCTCTAGTGCCAGTTAACGACAATATCAATTAGAGTTTGCGATAATGCTATTTCATCAGTTTCCAAATGTCCTTTCGACGAATTCTCCGAATCAGTTAATGGTGTCGCATATAAAATGAGAAAGAAGCATCCTTGTTGTTTTAACTCGCTATTTAAGAGCTGACTGTAAAGCACAGACTGCCAAACAGATTACTGCATAACCTAATTTATACTTAAACTAAACTTAAACTTACTTCATTCAGTATATTATTTTTGTAAATTTTAAACAATGATGTTGAAAACCGTTTTGACGGTCTTAATATTAAGTTTGGTTTGCCATGAACAAATATTGGCGGCCTCTGTTAAGACATTAAATATTCCACCTAAATCTCGTAAGCAAGAAAATACTCTAGACTGGTGGCAGGAAACAATGGTCTACCAGATTTATCCGAGGTCTATGAAAGATTCAGATGGAGATGGCGTAGGAGATATCCCGGGTACATAAGCCTTAATTACATCTTAATTAATATACTTAATTATTAAAATGCTCAGGAATATGACAGTTTTGTTTATTTTACAGGGATTGAAGCATCTTTGGACTATTTGGTCTCTTTGGGGGTTGGAGCTGTTTGGATTTCTCCAATTTACAAATCCCCAATGAAAGATTTTGGATACGATATTTCAGATTTTAAAGATATTGATCCAATTTTTGGAAACTTGGAACAGTTCGAATCAATGTCCGCTGCCATGAAAGAACGAGGTAATTCACGTTTTCAATTCAACAGAGCATGAAAAAAATAAAAAAAATGCTGAAATTAGATAAATTATGTCAACGGATAAGAATTTAAGACATCATGACAAAGTAGAAACTTAAATTATTATTAAATTATTTCTGAGTACAAAAGTTGTCACAATATTTGACGTTGTCATTTCATTTAATATTGCAGATATCAAACTCATCATGGATTTTGTGCCAAATCACTCAAGTGATCAACATGAGTGGTTTCAGAAATCTATTCAGCGTGAAGACCCATACACTGACTACTACATGTGGAGAGACGCAAACGGGACAGACGCCCAAGGAAATCCAATTCCACCAAATAATTGGGTAGCTTTTTTCATCCTCAACAATTTTTGGTATAACTCTCGACAAGGAGACTTACTTATTTTTTTCTTCAGTTGAGTGTATTCCATGGTTCTGCTTGGAAATGGGTGGAAGAGCGGGAGCAGTTCTACTATCACGCATTTGTAGCCGAACAGCCAGATCTGAATTACACAAATCCGTTGGTTGTGGCGGAGATGCTGGATGCCATGAAATTTTGGTTAGATAAAGGAGTAGATGGATTCAGAGTTGACGCCGTGCCGTGGATGTACGAGGAGGAGCACTTGATGGACGAACCGTTGAATCCCAATAATGACGGATCCATCTCTGACACCGAATACGGCTACCTCCTTCATCCTTACACTTACAATCTTCCCAAAACCCTGGAGACTCTTGCAGAATTCAGGAAAATTGTCGATATTTATAGTTTGGTAGAAGGAAAGACAAAGTACGAAGTTGATTGTCAACTAATTATATAATTAATTTCTAATTAATAACGAAAATTCTCTAAAACATTTTGGTTGATGCAAGATTTTTATATTTCCAGAATAATGATGGTAGAAGCCAGCATGGACACATTTGAGCAATTGTTTGAGTATTATGGAACTCCTGAGAAGCCGATTGCCCATTTCCCATTTAATTTCGAATTGATTTATAGCATAAATAGTGCGAATTTGAATGGAACAACCCTTTTGAATTTGCTAACTGAATGGTTCGACAAATTACCCGATTGGGCCTGGTCTAATTGGCTGGTTGGGAATCATGACCAGAAAAGAGTCTCCAAAAGATACGGTAACGACCCGCTGGATGCTCTGAACACAATTGTCCTTCTCTTACCCGGAACTTCTGTTACTTACTATGGAGAGGAGATTGGCATGGAAGATACTTACATCACTTGGGAACAAACGGTCGATCCATGCAAGTCTTTGCAATTAATACTCAATTAACTAATTAATTAATAAAAATTGGGGAAAATTCCCGATTAAAACCGATAACTATATTCTATAATTGCAGCTGGTTGCAATGCGGGGCCTGAAAAGTACGAGCAATATTCTCGGGATCCTTGCAGAACTCCAATGCAATGGAATGCCAGTCTCAGTGCAGGTATATATAGATTATGTATATTCGGTCGAAATTTCATTTTACATTGCTGCTATATAATTCTGTTTATATTTTTATCCAGGATTTTCTACAAGTGCGGATACTTGGCTTCCGGTGAATCCCAATTATCAAACTCTAAACGTTGAAGCCCAACTTGCAGCCCCGGAAAGTCATATTAAAGCTTACAAAGCCATTTCTGACTTGAGGAAAACAGAAGCTTGGAAATACGGAGGACTTCAAGCCGCTGCCCCCAATAATGGACAAGTTTTTGGATTCACCAGGTAAATTCTAATTTCTAATGTAACTAATTATGATCTGAGATGGAATTATTTAGCCAGAATACGAAATACAGACTTGCTTCAGCTGTATAATTGGGTATTATTATGGAGAATTATTTCGGTACCTACAATCGTTGTTCATGCCTGTTTACAAAAATGTGTCCGCCTTTATCATCGGAAAACGTGTCAATTGATAAGATTATAACTTCATAGGATTTTGGAGGATGGGACTGGCCTATTATTCCTCAGCAATTTCGGCAATTTGCTTGTGACAGTCAACGCAGAGCAAACTTTCCAAAATGTGCCACCGTCGGCGATAGTTGCTGCTCGAAATGTTGGATTTGTACCTACTACAAGTGTCATTGGGTAAGAATATTATTTATTTATTTATTTATTTATGTTTATTTATATTGTGGCCACATAATGCGATACGGTGATAACGAATTTGCCTTTTTATTTTTAGATCTTCTCTGACGACTGGAAATATCGTCGTTGGAGCTAAATCCAGCTTGGTGCTGACTTTCTAAGCAAAGTATTAGAATTAGGGTTTGAATTGTGTATGCATAAACAAACTGTTAATGATGTAAAATCTCTAGCTGTAGGAGGCAAATAAATTAATATTAAAAGCATATCTGCTACTTAGAGTTTAGTTAATAATAATATCATATCATTTAAATCAAAGCATCTATAGCCATTATATTATTATTATATTACTTTATATATCTTTTTCGAATTCCTTAGACAATATAATTATCAGTGTAGGTGACCTTTCACAAATTGGTTAAGGCTCCGGCTTTCGCCCGGATTACTACATAGAATAAAGAAATTGTTTTTGATAGCAAGGAACAATAATAATATAGTCTATTACAATAAATACCAAAAATACAGATATGGCAGTGAAGAGTGGTAAACACTACAAAAATGGTCAATTATGTATTATTTATATTTATAATTCTTTCTAAGATAGCAGGAGAGAAAATTATTTCTCATAAAAAAGTAATTTTAACAAAAGGATTCTTTTTAAGTTATGCATGTCAAGTATAATATCATCAAAACGAACGTATCTTCATACAAAATTATTATGATAATGAATTTGAAACTTTTTTATGTATTAATTAGTTCGTAATAGGTACTACCACTACCATTCGATAATTGTGAGACTTTACAATAAGGTCAGTCGGCGTCGTACAGATTGCCAGACCTTTTTATAATCTCTCTAATATTTCCAAATTCTTAGACTCAATAATTTAAATAGACAGGAATGGAAATGAAATAAATGGTTATTTTTAGAAAGAATAATTTACCCGGAGAACAAAACAATGAATACAAAAGTATTTTTTACAAGCTCGGCAAGATAGAATAAAAATAAGTTTCAGTGGAAATATTCTAGCTTTAGGGCATACATTTTGTACTTTGGATTGGAAGGTACAATAACTTCCATGAAAGAGGCTTAAGCAGGTGCCGTGCTCCTTAGCTAGACACTACAAGACGATACATAATAAGTATACATATCATTTATTCAAGTACCTATACCCGATAAACCTTTCTGTAGAGGTACCAAGTGCAGGTACCTAGACTCATTTAGTGTAAAAAAGGGCTGAATGCTTTAATAATTGTCCCATGGAAATATACTCATCATTGCATTGGTTGTACAAGACTAACAGTGTAATCTATTATGGCCCAAAAGGTAAGCCTTTTATTTATAAATTGTCTTCAATTTCAATCCCAACATTTTCTTCAACACTCAATTCAAGAACTTCAACGAACACTTACATCCAAAAGCCACTTGTAACTTTTTCCAAGTCAATGGATCTTTTACGGTAAGATTTTTTGAAATAACTCAATTCAATTATGAAGGTTACTGGTTTTATTTTATTATCAATTATTAGAATCCTTATCCTTTGAAAATATTATGCTTATGAAAAAGCGCATTTTTGAAGCGTTAGAATTATCTTTCATTGCATTTCGGTATTTTTAGGGTTCTAAATATTTGGCCACCTTATTTTCAGAAGTTTGTGTAATAAAATAAAATATAAATAATTTTACATTTTTTAATTAAATTGATAATGAAATTGCAAGATTACTAATTCTGCATTGTGACATTTGCAGATATCTTTGTCTGCTGCTATTTACTTTGGCGGTGATAAGAAGTGAAGTCATAGTGGAAGAAGAACCAGCAGTAGAAAACACAAATGCGCAAATTAAAGATTCTCCAGTAGTGGATACTAAACAAGTCACACCAAATGCAGAAGCCGAAAACTCGCTCGTGGTCGAAGATAAAAAGAGCGCAGCCGATGCTGAACCTAAAAGTGCGGAGGTAGCTGAGGAGTCTGAGGTAAAGTCTGTTTTGGGTTCTTCTGTAACGGAGGGAAGCAAATCTACAGTTACTCCTGTCAAAGGCAAATCTCCAGTTCCTCCCACCGGTTGGTCATCCAATTCTCCTCCTTCACAACACCCCGGTTGGTCCTCAAAACCCCCCGGTTGGTCATCAAAACCTCCCGGTTGGTCATCAAACTCTCCTCCATCGTCCGGTTGGTCATCAAACTCTCCTCCGTCGTCCGGTTGGTCATCAAACTCTCCACCGTCCTCCGGTTGGTCATCAAACTCTCCTCCATCCTCCGGTTGGTCATCAAATACCTGCGCATCCTACCCTGCCTGTACTACCCCTGATATTAATTGCTGCAAATGCAATCAAAACTTTGCGAAATGCTGTTCGAACTACTTTACTGCCAGCAACGAAGGGTTCTGTCAGGAAGACAAGTGCAAGCCATGCAAAACATCGGGGAGTTACTGCGTTAGTTCAAATCAATGCTGCAACAGTCAAAATCCCGACGGCCAGAATGTCACGAGTTGTATGAATAATGTTTGCTGCGTGGCTCCGAGTTCTGTCGGATGTTCCAAAGACGAAGATTGCTGCCAGCCCCTGGATGCCACTTCAGGCTACCAGTGTGACAACAAATACTGTAAACCGTGCAAGAATAACGAACAAAGCTGTACCTCCGATTCGGAGTGTTGCGGGCAGAACAGTTGTGGCAATACCGTGACCAACGAGGGGAAATACGAACGATACAGCGTTTGCTGTCTCCCGCCTTCAGCCGACTGCCGAGTCGGAGTTGACATTTGCTGCGACTCTTGGGACTGCAACGGGCAAGGAGGAGGAGGGGGCGGAGGCGGGAATCTGACGCGTGTCGGCGGCGGCGACGGCGGCGGTGGCGGCGAGGAGGAATTTAAACGCTACCAATGCAAGAGGGACAATTCACGTAGGATATCCGACAATTCTTTGGGAACGCGGGGTGGTGGATGGGGCGGCAACGGAGGCGGGTGGGGCAACCAAGATAACAGCGGGGGATGGAATGCTGGGTGGGGAAATAACGGCGGGTGGACAGCGCTCCTGGACAAAGTCCCTCAGATTTACATTTATGGAACCTGCAGGGAGTGCAAAGAAGACGACACTTGCACGACGAGTACCGACTGCTGCTCAGGCTACATGTGTGTGCTGGGAGAATGCGTGGAAATATCAGATGTCGTTGAACAAGATTGCGGTGGCGGTGGAAAACTTGTATAATTGGCATTCTATTATGTAATTAGTTGTGATCAATTATTTTGCGTTTTTTATTTAACCCCGCTTACATTTAACATTCGAGAATTTAAAAAGTTTTAAAATTTTACTTTGATCTGAATTTTTGAACTGTCTTATCTTTTTAACTGAAATAATTTATATTTTTATCATATACCACGCATCAATTTTTAAGTGAAATAAATTTCTTGCCTAATTTGCCAGAAACATTTTGGCAGTTAAACCGAGGAGAATGGTGATAAAATGTCAGTATCATGCTGCAGCCTCAAACCCAAAATGGTGGTTTGAAGAAAAGTGGTTTACTTCAACATAATATATTTATTATATTCATATTTGAATTCAAAATCGTCATAAATAACAAATCTCGTATTAATCAGCGTAGTCTGGTAGTTCTATTCACATTCACATTCTTATACAAATCTATATTATTA
>JABASH010006632.1:0-10372 GCA_019776445.1 Tomocerus maximus
GATTCACCTCTCGTGTCAAACTACAACTTCTGCAACACACACGGTAAATACAACCCCATCTCATTTATTCTAAACAGAAAATCCTATTTCTATCAATAAACCATGTAGATGCTTGGTATCTAGTAAATCCTTTATTCTGGGTAGGCTTAATTATTAAATGGGTAAATGTTCTAGTTTTTTGTGTTTAATTAATATACACTGTAAATAAACCCATTTCATTTATTCTAAATAGAATACAGTATTTGTATCAATACACTGTGCAGGTAGTTTGTAGTTTTTGTATAGGTTCATTAATTAAATGGGAAAATGGTCTAGTTTTTTTGTGTTTAATTAGTTAGGTGGAACTTGAAAAATTATGGATATTTAATATCTTATTTTGCGTAGGTAGTTCTTATTTTCTCATCGCCCCTTCCTTTAAAACGTTATCAAGAGTGTGATCTTGGTTGTTTGGAAGGACGGTGAGGGTAATGATAGGAGGGATAGCATGTTCCCCCACACTAATGTATTTTATCGTGGATAAATGGCAAGGAAAAGTAATTAAATGTGGCACAAAGAGTTTACATGGTCATTTGCCGAGAAAGTCAAGTCAACTCAGTGAGTGGTATGATAGAAGGAATTGAAGTAGCTTGGTGGTTGATAGCTACATGGTATAAAATTATTAATCGTGTAACATAAGCTGGAGCTAAGCTACCTAAGTATTATTATGAAAGGGAATGAATGAAAGAAATTCCTTTTTTGTTCTCTCTTGTTCTATCTGGGTCCGTTTCATAAGTAGAGCTTTCCGTTTTATTAAATCTCTTATCTAATATACGATTTGCTCATAAATTTTCCAGATCTTTGAAGCATCTCCAACTGGAACAATTGCATAGTCTGCAAAGACGTGCTGAAGGGAAAGATAGCCAACCAGATCTCACTCAAGTCTTCCGAGTTCTTGAACAACCCGACTCTGACTCACCGGGTCATAACAATAACTCCTCCACTTCCGCTGAAGTCTCACCAAATTTTTACAACGATCAAGGTTATTACTATACTACGCCTTTTCTTTTTTCTTTCACTCTCTCTCTCTGTGTCTGTGTTCTAGAGTCAAGTCAAGTGGCAGGCAGGCAAACAAAAAGATTCATTTAACAAGGGGATATAGCAATTAGGTTGATTAATTGTTCACTAAGAAGGGATGGGTATGAAAAAACGAATTTGCTATGTACATAGATAGAAGTAAGGATATGTACGCATTAGACAGACATGGAGATGGCAGAAAAATGCATAATATAAAGGCAGTAATAGTGAGCCATTAGAATTACACAACAACATACTTATCCTTATCTCCTGTATTTGTGTAGATGTAGTAAAATATATACAGTAGGTAATAGGGAGACAAAAGATGTTGAGGTGTAGTGCACTATTAAGAGCGTAGTTATCTGTATTACGTATGTAGTGGAGACACTCATTAATTTAACCTGGAATGGCACTATTGTCATTTTATGCAAATTTAATGATGGCAGAAGAGTTGGTAGAGCCTAAATGCATGCTTCCATGTGTAAGTACATTTAAAGTGTATGTAATGTAATGTACATGCTCTTCAGAGTAGGTAATGTGATTTGGAGACACTTCTTGAAGATGTGTGCATGTAATTTAGTGATAGACTGCTAAGTGAGTGAGTGAGCTGGAACTTATAACTGTGTGCGAGTTGATTCCAGGTATTTCATCCTACCGAAAGAAACGAGTGTCGTTTCGCTCAAATGGTGTGGTGTACTGCATACTAACGACAAGTCAGTTTAGTTACCATTACCATTTTTACCAGTTCAGGGCAGTCAGGTTACGCGACAATTGTAAATGTAAATTCAGATAACATGACTGTGGTGTTATAATGCATTATAGCAACATTAGACCAATTCATGCATACCTACCTATGTGTGGACATCCAGATGGAACTAAAACTTTTCGGCTCCTCTCTCTCTCTACACACAATAAGAAGAGGACACACATTTATTAGAAAAAGAGTAGTCGAATAAAAGTGGTTGGCAATTCAGATAGGAGCTATATAATAAGTTAAAGCTGCTAATGCAGGCATTGTAGTCTGCATTTGGTATTCACTTTTCCAGCAAGTGGACAGACAGGGTGTTATAGTATGTTCTTGTTCTTAGGCATAGTCTTATCCTCCCCTGGTTTGTGTGATGCATGTATTTGAGCGTGGAAGTAGGAAAAATAATCATTTGTTAAGGTCTGGTCATAAATATTTCAGTGGGTGAGTGAGTAGCAAAATTCTTTCATGTGTATGCCATGTAGGCAGAGAGCGGTGACATAAGTACCACATGTAGTGTTTTCTCTGTTTTTCGAAAGCTTCTCAAGCCAAGTGTTTACAAGACGAATGGCGATGTGAAACTGGATGTCAGTGATATACGGCGAGTATTGTCGTACAAAATGTCGCGCATCAAAAGTTCACAAAATAATACCTAGCAAGGTCTTATGTCATCTATATAGGCTATACATAATATATCTATTGTATCTTATACTCTACCTTTTACCATCTTTACCTAAAAACATTCTACCAATAATATTTTGGTTTACTATTACACACTGTAGTGCTACATTTATTTCTCTCTAGGTAAATACTACTATTGGGGAAAGAAAACTCCCCTTCTGCCGGACTGCAATATCCGCATGTTTGTTCAGCATTAGTAATATGACTGTCTCTTAGTCTTACGTGTTGTTGTTCAACGTGTAATCTATATACCTGAATGATTGCAAGCTTAAAGATAGCTTTTATATGCAACAAAGTATATAAACTATTCAGCCATTTATCCCGGATAGATACACAATGGTGTATCTTTTGTGTTTCTATCGATAAGTAGAGTAGATATGCAACTCGTGTACACTGTGGATATTCCTTGAACTTCTATAGAAACTTTGGCTGTTTACAGTTTCATATTTCCATGTGCATTTATGCTATACAGCATGCATGTTTGTATATGAGATTGTATACTATATGCATTTAGTGAATGTGAGACTGAACAGAACTGAAACTACGGTTATAAATTGTTTGTACTTTTGTTGTGCGATTACAATGTAAATACACAGGAGCGTGTAGTACTTTGGAAGTATGCATATATATTGAACGAACTGGTACATACTAGTTGTAGTTTTAATGTATGTGGAGATATATGTGTGTATGCTGTGTGAGAAGGTTTAAGTTTAAGTAAGCATACATGATGATAGCATAAAGCCGTCGTTGGCTGTCTTTCTGTTGTCTGTTAGTTCTGAATTTTCTTGGTAGGTATTAAGTATTTTGTGTGAAAGACGGGCATGAAGAAATACTGCGGAGCTTATCTTTAGTTGAAGAAGAGTGTGAGTGCAGAGTGGAGTGAAGTGGCGAGTTGAGACGAAGAGGTGTGAAAATTTCAAGAATATATTACCTAGCAAACTAAAGCAAACCACAATGATTGTGTAGACTAGCTCTGTGTATAATAATATATCGAGGAGGATTTGAGAGAATGAACGAGACAAGATAGGGATGTCCTTTTCTTTTTTGAAGCCGTTCGTCATTGTCTCGCCCGTTTCTAATCTTCTGTGCTCAAAGGTCCATTCAACTTTTTTATTTCTCCTCTCATTTACAATTAGCCGTGTTAAGATCATCAACTGGCGTATTTAGCCGAAGACAGTGTAAAGGAGTGATGTGTTGATGAGAAGAAACCGCTCCTGGAGATGTTAATGGGATTTTAGATGGCATACAAATTAATTTCTCTTCTCATTGCTCCTTGTCTCACCGTCCCACGCACTCTGGGAGCTCACACCAACAAAGTGAGAAAATGACATGCACCTTTTCACAACTCCACTGACAATAAAACTATCGATTGCCATTACTACCAGCCAGGCCAAATAGCCCTGTCTTCATATAATATATTGCTAGTATGCAGTAAAGGATACTTCTACTGTCGATTTCATAACATTATATTGATGTAGGCATGTCATTTGCAACTCTTTTCGTGTGTACAATGTCATTATTATATTCTTCTGCAATTTATAATTGTAGATATGTACATATACGAAATACACGCAAACTTGATGGATTGGTCGAACATCGAACTATAAAGTGGGGGTATAATTATATACTGAAAAGACGAAGAGTCAAAGTCAACATTAAATAAGAATTCTCGTCCATTCTACACTCACCTAAATTATAAGCATTAAAAGACAGTAAAATTCTAATACTGCGGCTTTTGTATGGAAAGTAGTATAGAAAGAGTGGACTTAATATATATAGCCTTGTAATAGTGTTCAATACTTAATAGTTGTATATACCTGGTAGTGGTAGCACATGGAGAGTGATTATTATATAGTGGGGTATTATAAAGCATCTCCTTCCAGCTCACAATCAGTTAATCGTTTTCACCTCTTATCACTCGGGACGGAATCATTTAGGGTGGCAAGGCGAGGAAGTTCTTAGAGAGCATTATAAACGGTTTTGAGTGAGCTTACAGCTAATGGTTGTGTAGAGCTAAGTGGATTTGTAGAAAACAAAAGGTACGAAATGGAGCAGAGTGGGGGAAGAGAACTAATTATCGCATCAAAGCTCATTGGCATTCGCACAGGGAGCTGTGTAATGTAAACTGAGTGTGAGGTGCCTGGCCTGCCTGGTGTCGACTTCAGTTGAGTCTAATGCCGTCTTTATTTGTCCGTGCCGCCAGTAGTGACTAAGAGTCTATTGCATTGAATGGAGACGTACATGCATGAGTTGAGGTGAATTTCCTACTGTATTTAATTAGCGTCTATCCGACATTTGCTTATTGAATTGCATGCGATATATTCAAACTATGGCTAAGTAGTTAGTATCTAGTCCGTGTAATTGTTTCGAGAGAAATAGTTAGTACAGTTTTTTATAATGAGTGCGTAGTGCATATTATTATGTATAATTAATTTTGAGAATGAAGTTATGAACTAATTTTCTAGAGGATAATGTTCTATAAGGTGATCTGGTAGTTTTCAAGGATACTATATACTTGAATTTGATTGCTCTATCCTATAATGTATTGTAATCTCGTAATGTATTATTATTCCACACGGGTTGCTTGTGTTCTCTGTTTCTGTATAAAATTCAAAAGAATTAGCAGCTATACATGCATATGCATAGAGAAGAGATTGTACTGTCGGTGCCGTTTCATTTTTCAATTCATTAACGGATCAATGATTTCTTCCGTGCATGTTGGTGTTTGTGATTGAGCCTAATAGGACCAGGCGAGTAGGTGTAGTATGTATAGTTGAACATGATTTGAGCAAACTACTCTTAAGTAAGATTGAGTGTGTAAAGAAACTCGAAAACTATGAATATTCGTTAATAGAGCTTATTGTTGGAATGTAATCGAGTATTAATGATCGTGGGCTCAAATAGTTGGCTATAGGTTGAAAGGAACAATGTGTGTATTTACTAAAGTTCTCTGAGCCTTGCGTTAATATCTCTTTCCAGTAAAAATTCTTGCTTTTATGGAAAGATGTAATTATATGATGCATTGCATTGTTCTGTATAGATAGGTACCTTATGATATTTACATGCAGTAGGAAACTTGCGTATTTTATAAGGGGAACATAAAGATAAGATATACAGGCTCGATGAATCAGTATAGTTTCATAGTTTCTATAGTGCAAGCTAACCAAACCAAACCAGTGTGTCTAATCTCATTTTCGTGATCGTGTTTGTGGGAGCTGAAAAAGGAAAAAATGCATATTAAGCATGCTATTTGTTAGACATTTGGCATAGTAGGTACTTAGTGTATAGGTAGGTAGTGAGAGCTGAGTTAAGTTGTACATAATATTTCTTAGCTCCCTTTTATTCCAACATACATAACACCCTGTCCTCGTAATATCTTTGTAACTAACACATTTGTAGAATGTTTGTTGGTAGTAGGTAGATGGTTAGATTTTTTATGGATGTCTGAATATTCCCTTGTTGTTCTGATAACTGCTACATATATGCTTAGGCAATCCGTTTTTATTGCAAGTTACAAACAATAGCATACTAGCAGGGTGCATAAGGTGATAACATATTTGATTTAGCTAAGAAATACAGTTTGACTGTATTTATACCCATTAAATGTTTATGGAGTCCTGGGTTCGGTGTGTAGTCACCTACCTGCGTAGTGTATTAAGTATTTTGTAGGAAAAACTCTGGTTTCCAGGCATATTAAGTTATAACAACCTATGTTAAAGCATCTTGTAATGTTGTGCTGTGGTTAGAGTATGTTTTGTGGGTGTAGAGAACGAGAAGCAAAAAAGAGTCTGACATTGGAAACATCCAGTTTCACAGAGTATAGGTAGTATTAAAGTAGGGAAATTACTGGGGAAGTCAAAGTATTAATTAGATATTTTCAAGTACACTTATTACATCGAAAAGTACCAGAGTCGACTCATCGTAAGTTGGTGTACGTAATGAAGAGCGGATCGTCTGTAGTTTTCTGTGAATGGTTGAGTTTTCGTCATTTAAGCTCATGTAGACTCATCTGATGAATGTTGGGGAGTGGGAAGGAGCCGGGATTGCCACACTAGACTAACTACTACACTCGCTAACTGACTGACTGACTCACTCAAGTGCAGATATAATTGTAGGTAGACATTCATTTCTGTAATTTGTTATGATATTGTGTATCTGTAGGAGGGAAGGAACACATAATTTGAGTGAGTTGGCTCTGTGTGTGCACCAAATGTGGATAGAAAGATATAATATAGTTGATTTAATGGTAGAGACATGTGGAAATGATAGTAGAACAAGTTGATGCTGGTTACAGACAGGCAGGACATAGAAAACGAGGTAGGTAATGATAATTAAGGTAGGTAGGAATGGATTAGATAGCTGCGATTAGATAGCAGAGATTTATTTTTTCGTTGATAATTACACGAAGAATGGATTTTCTGAAACAATAATAATTTTTCAGATTCGAAGGAGATAAAGAAGGAGGATAGTCGGAGCAGCAGCGTGTTGAAGAATGCATTAGAGAAGGAATCGGCGGACTTCAGTGATCTCACTTGTCCTTATTGTACATTTACAGCGGAGACGGAGAGTAGACTTGCAGCACACGTTGCTTCTCAACACTCGGGCTCTGATCTGTCTCGGACCTCAGGATGTTCCTCACGGGAGCGAGAGCGGGATCACCATCACCAACAACCAATAGCTCGAGCTTCCAGCTCACCCGATTTAAAATCTGAGATGTGCACAGAGAGTATGGCATGTCCCTTGTGTCAGGAAAGCTGTACTGACCGATACAAACTGGAAAGTCATGTCATGCAAGTGCACAGTGTGAATGCGGAAGGACTTCAGAGGCTGCTGATGCTTGTAAATCAATCCCATTGGCTAAATACATCACGCTCCTCAGGGAACAACCAGAGCTCTAGTTCTGACTTGAAGAGTGACTCGAATGATGAGGAAAAGGACAAATCTGAGAGTGAGAGTTGTGTGGAAGAGATTTGTGACAGTGATGAGTTTCGATGCCAAACTTGTTCCAAGTGCTTTCGCACTTTGGATGACTTGTGCACTCATCAAAATGAGTTGGGACACTTGGAGATCAAACAAACACCTGGAGGGCCGGGCTATTTGTGCTGGAAGAAAGGGTGCAATCAATACTTCCCGACGGCACCCAGTCTTCAAATGCATTTCAGGGAGATCCACGCGAGAGGCAAACAATCCATGGCCGTGTCAGAGAAACATGTGTACAAATACAGATGCAATCAATGCAGTCTGGCTTTCAAAACCATGGAGAAGCTACAGTTGCACTCACAATACCATGCCATCCGAGATGCATCCAAGTGTTGTTTGTGTGGAAGGAGTTTCAGATCTCTTGTCGCTCTCCAGAAACACGTGGAGCAGTCCCACACTGAATTGTCCGAAGATGAACTCCAACAATTTAAATCCAGCATTGCCAACAACCCACTTCTCCTTGCGGGGCTCAGTGGACAGATTCTCGATCCTGCGACCACAGAGTTGCTAAAGAAAGAAAGTGCTCGGGAAGAGGATATGATGATGGAGGACGATAATCGGGACGAGTCTCTAATGGGAGAGAAAGAAGACGGAGGGATGAACGAAAGCGGGGATGGGGACAGCAATGATTCAATGGGATCCAAAGACCAGCAATTATTCGAGGATTATCTCAACACCCAAGCCATGGCGGAAGATAGCTATAACGATCCCAACAGAAAATACAAATGTCACAGGTGTAAAGTTGCATTCACCAGGCAGAACTACCTCACGAGTCATAACAAAACATTACTGCACCGCAAAGGCGAGAAGCTGAGCTACCCTATGGAGAAATACTTGGACCCGAATCGGCCGTACAAGTGTGAGGTTTGTAAAGAATCCTTCACGCAGAAAAACATCCTTCTCGTCCACTACAACTCAGTGAGTCACTTGCATAAATTAAAGCGAGCGATGCAAGAGCAGCAGCAGTTCTTGAGTCAGATACCTACCTCTCTCCCATCCGCAGCCCCTCCTGTCCCAGTTTCACCGGCCACAGCAGCCAGTTTGGTTAGTCCTGTGAGCAAAACTCCTACAGTTTCTTCAGTCACGGCTCCGGCCACGCCAACACCGTCAATCCCCTCGGATGATGATGACAAGAAGCCATTTAAATGCAATATCTGTAAGGTGGCATACAGTCAAGGGTCGACTCTTGACATTCACATGCGCTCAGTTCTTCACCAAACCAGAGCTTCTAAATTGCAAGAACTGGCGATGACTGGACAAATTGATCTCAGCAAGCCTCTCATCGAACAGCCCGAGCCGCAGAAACTCCAAGATCAGCATAAGAAACTCATGCAGGAGATGTTGAGTCCGAAAGGTGAGGCTCCTCTGTCATTCTCAACTCCAGGACGCTGTTCCAGTCCTGCGAGCTCTCAGAACTCGAGTCCCCAAAACACGTCCGTCTCTCCGGCGATTTCATCTCCACAAACTCTCTCATGTCCGCGGTGCACTGTTGTGTGTGGCTCTCAGGAACAATTGATTCAACACCAACACTTGTACTGTATGTTCCAGAACTCTCTGTCTCTGTTCCCTCCTCTTCCTTCTCCTAACTCGAGTTCGACCCCGAACACGTCGACACTCGCCGTCGAGTCTCAGTCCACCCCTTCCGCCACGAGCAACAGTAACCACAATAATAACAGTCCTCCTTCTCCCTCTGAATCTCCTGCACCTGCTGAAGAGCCTTTCCAAAGATTTATCATGCCTGGGAAAAAGTCATCTCAGATTTACAAACATTTGCTGGAGAGTTATGGCTTCGAGGTTGTGATGCAGTTTAATGAGTACCACCAGAAGAGGATCAAACGTGAGGAGGAGGAGGAGCCCCAGATTGACGAGCAGATCATCAACGAATTCCCGGAGCTGGCCAGATCATCTTGCCCATATTGTAAGAAAGAATTTTCCAGTGTGTGGATATTGAAAGCTCATTGTGAGGAAATTCACAAGGATGTTGTCTCAATGGAGATACTGGAAAATTTTGCTGAAGCTTTCAGAGCCGAGTATTCCAGCAAGGTGGAGGCAGCCGAGGCAGCAGCAGCCGTCGTCGACAAAGATCTGGACATGGAGAAGGAACCTGGGAAATCTGTTGGAAATAACCCGGAGCAGCCTAACAATCCGACTGCACCGAGTACCCCGACGGCCTCGACGACTCCAGCCTCCAGTGCCGACTCAGTAAGTGGAAATAATTCTTCTGCAGCTCCAGGACATTCTTCTAACATGCCCATGTCACTAGCACAGCATATGAACGATGTCCAAGCAGCACTGAATGCAATGGCAGCATCTCAGTTGCAGCATTTTAATCCTATGATTAATCCTATGATGATGGCTGCTGGGCTAGGCATGGGTCTTCCTTTGGGTTTGAATATGAATGCATTAGCAGCTATGAATTTGCAACCTCCGCTTGTGCCGATGATGATGCCGCCGCCGTTTGACCCCATGAACATGAATGCTCTCTCCCAATCTCCTAACCAAATGTTTCAGCAGCAGATGGATCCTAATATGATGGCCAAACAGCAGCAGATCATGCAACAACAACAAACAGCCGCCGCTGCTGCTGCCGCATCTTCACAACAGAAACGAGCTCGCACTCGAATCACAGATGATCAGCTTAAAATACTCAGGGCTCATTTCGATATTAACAATTCCCCGTCTGAAGACCAAATCCAACAAATGGCTCAGCAGAGTGGACTCCCACCCAAGGTAATTAAGCATTGGTTCCGAAACACTCTGTTCAAAGAGCGACAGAGGAACAAAGACTCTCCCTACAATTTTAGCAACCCTCCCTCCACCACTCTTAATCTCGAAGAGTATGAGAAAACGGGAGAAGCCAAAGTTTTACCTATGCCTTTGGAAGAGCAGAAGCAATATGTTGATAATCCCACT
>JABASH010006633.1:0-10370 GCA_019776445.1 Tomocerus maximus
TTTCAAAATTCGCAAATGCGAATTTAATAGTACTTTACTTTCTCTACTTTTAGGTACGCAAGTAAACATACTTAAATAATAGGGACATCATATGGCCCTATAATGATTAAAAAGGATCTAAAATAGGTAATACTTAGAGCCTAGATTCCTACTACATACATAGATTTTCATAAATCTAATGATTTCGGGCAGGTAATGAAATGGTACTTGTGTTTGTATTACTAGGTATTCCATTACTGACAGTGTTAGTATAAGTGAGATAGGAATGCTTAGTACTTGGAGCTAATGATGCAGATTATTTCTCACGTTACAGTTTTCCTAGACATTTTCTAACTAGATAGAGAACAAAGTAAATAGTATACAGAGAAAATTGAGAGAAGCCATTAGTCATTAATTTAGTCAAATGAATCATGAAAGTTCTGCCAACGGAGTGTATACTACTAGTCTATAAAGTTCGATTGAAAAATGGGCTGAAATTTCTGGCCGATCATTAGTTATCACTTGGATTGGCCCAGTCTACATAGTTATTCTCTTTCTTTCTCAAAGCAAACCGTAGTAGTAGTACAACTACGAACACAATATACAAGTAGGCACCTATATTATGTCTATCACATATATAAAAGGAAGTAGCCGAATTGCGTTGCTGTTTTTTAGGATCCCTCTTTCTCATGAGCAAAAATTTTGCAGTGCATACTAGTTTACTTTTAGTGTAGTTTTTAGGCTCTTAGCGTCTTGCTCTACCTCATTTGACACTTTCCTCTCTCCGACTCAATCTCTATTTCTCTATTCACATTGGATAGAGTGTGCCAAAGGAAAGAAAATGAAGTGTTGTATATTGTGTGGTTAGTTACTTAGTTTTTCGTAGCCACTTACTTAGCGTCTTCTCCAACTCCAGAGCTACTGCACCCTACCACTACTAAAAGGACTACTGCTACTATGTACCTATAGATAACGTTAACGTAACTTCCTTCACACTAATGTAACATAATGTAACCTAGATTTTCAAGTGGTAGATTAGGTTCGTTTGAGGTGAAGGTTCTCTTCTCTTATTCCAGACTATGTAATTCTAGGTATATTTATATGTACTATTAGAACCCGCACTGTGTTCATATTTTGTGTGTAAAGAGTTCGACTGCCGAAGTCGTCTTCCCTTATGAGATCATCTCCTTTCTTCTGTTCTTTCCGTCGAATTATTTTACTTTGCACTAACACTCTCTTTTCCTATTCCCTACTCATCTCTGGACTATCCTCGTCTCTCTAACACATCACAATACAATCCAGCACACTTACAGATGCAATGGTACAATGAGATCCTTCTTCTAGTCGCTAGACACATACAATATCCGTAATCACTATCTCTCCTCCTTATTGTTGCGAAGATTCTTTTCTTTTCCAGCCGAATCTCCGTTGTTCTCTTCCTTCTGTCGACTCTTCCTTTGCTTCACTTTGCCGGGCTCCCTGACACTCTTCCTCGTTTTATCTTCCACTTACTCCACTAACTTTTTTCTTGGCTCGTTCCATCCATTCCTTATTACTATTCTTTTCTTCTCTCCCCTCGTCTTCCTCTCATCTCTTTTTTCCATGCATTGTACTCCCTTACTCTGTGTTGCATGATCCCATTGTTTTCCTTCTGCTCCCACGCTAAACTCAAATGAAATGAGATAACTAATGGTCTGAGTCCGAAACTAATGTGAAGATTATGGGCTTCGTTTTCTTTTAATGCACTATGTATATTTCACGGTGATTTGTTAACTTGAACCAGTGTCAACCATTACATCATCTCATAACACTCTTCCAGTCTTATTTACACATCCCATTCACCTTCCCCCGACTTAATATTTCCATCAGTACCTCTAGAAGCTCTAATTATCTCCATTTTCTCCTCAAATTCAAAACTATGTCCTTAGCATCTGCTGAGAGGTAGCTAGGAGAATTTTAAACCAATGATCCTTATGATATTATGAATAAAATAGTGGAAGATAACAACTCATGGAAATAAATGACGGTTGGTTATAATACGTATACGTACATGTAGTAATGTTTATATCTGTTGTATGACGAATAGATCTCATTTTTTATGTTTAAAAAATAGCAGGATGCGTGCGTAAGTATGTTCTTTACCCTCAATGTATGTTTTATAACCATTATACAGATAATGCAATTCTGTTGTGGTGCAGCCGCTCTATTTCCAGTAAATGAACTGAAAAACTAATCATTGGGTGTGTTAGGCACGCTGATTATTACTATATTACTTCTGACTCCCCCTATTGCTCCTAAATAGGTATATCTTCTGTCAACTATATATTCTTAGAAGTCATTTTTTACTGTGCCCTGTTCCATATGTTACACATTTTACTACGCACTCGATGATAGCATAAGCGTAGCAGAGGCCAAACTATAAATTATAATGCTATATAGGTAAGATGGCATAATATTAGGATGGTTATAACACAAAACAGATTGCTTATTGGAATTCGGAAAATAAAAATGTCTTACGTTTAGTTTACCTTCGAGCCTTTGCTCCTGTAAAGGGAAAAGCTAATTATTATTATTTACTATTAGGAGGGAACTTTACAGACAAGATAAATCGGAAAGAAACGAACAGATGCGTGGGAATGAATATAATATTGACTGCGTTTACTACACACGTTTTTCTGTTTTGTCTCTGTTGTGCTTGAGTTAAAAATTAAGATTTGCTATAATGGAAGAGTATTAGATCAGTGAACATAAAAGAGCGTATAATAATGCACAGTATGCTGTAGATTGGTATTGCAATAGCTGTAGATAGAGTAGTGAGATATGTTTGATGTAAATTGCCCATAAGTAGTTCTTTCCTTTTTCTCATTCCCATTAAAAATCAAAGGGTGAGTGAGAAAGCGAGAAAATCAGTTCTAAAATTGGATGAGATAAGTAAACACTCATTTTTTCCTTCGTCACGTCACAAATGCCTGCTTTGGTTTGCTTTTCCATTGGCTTATGTGATGTTAATGAAGAAGGAATGTATTGAAATCCTAGGGGATCCTTGTTCTACTGGCACTAAGAGATTCTCCCGTCAATATTTCCCTTTGTATACTATGCTTTCTGAATATTAGTCGGAAATCGTAAAACAAATGCGTATGAATGAAAGAAGATTATGTAGGCATTTAAAGTATACCTTTACGTTTCCTTGTGCTTCTCCTGCAGTGCTTACCCTTGATTTTTAGCTCGTGCTGCGTTTGACTGGATTCCAGCTGGCGACGAGCTTGTCGGTCTTTCAACACAAAACATCAACTCATGAAAACTTATGTGTAGAAAGTCCAAATTGAAAACAATTTACAGGAGGGAGCATGTAAAGTAAAAGAGTATTTGTCTTCATTCAAAGTTACTTTACTTTAAATGTGCCTACCAACTTGGAATCTTGAATATTAATAAGATTTCTACGCATTTGAACACACAAAACTAACACTGAATGCAGAGTACCTGCTTAAATGGTTCAAATCAAATAAAAATAACATTGATTTCAAACTGCAGATTACCAACTCTTCTTACAATCTTAAATCTATAACTATATGCAGGTTAAGAAATGATAATTAATTATCCTACTATATGTAAAAAGTTCACTTTTACTCTACACACCGCGAAGCGGGAGCTTATAAATATTATTTCTTAGTCTTGCTCGATTTATATTAGTAATCTCTATTGTGTAAAGGCTAGTTATTATACCATTTTTATATGGTATATGGTATATCATTTTTATTAAAATGGTTTTCTTGAAACTTGAATGAATTATGTGTAGGTAATAGTAATAAATAATCTACACGTGTTTGTTCCTTACATAAGCATGTTATACGTAAGTTAAGTTAACTTATAATTTATAAAGTTAAATAAGTCGGTTACATTTATAAATGAATAGTACAAATACCAGTAGGTACTGTTTGCAAGCTGTGTATTTATAAGGTAAATATATTCTTCCATTCCACTGATTCATTCGCTTATTTTTCAGAAAACCTTCACTGTAATTTGCATTCATGGAACACTTTTCCTAACAAATTACCTAAGAATCTCGTGAGTAATTCTTTATAAAGTTGGAGCTAACAAAAAAGTATTTTTTCGCTGTAAAGCCTAGAAGTACTCATCTGCGAAAAATGAAAAGTTCCGTCTCATCAAGTAAACTACTTGGTAATGTTGAATGTTGTGCTAGATTTAGCAATAACAAGTTTATGCAATTCACAAAAATACAGCATGTACTACATATGTACGTGCGCAGATTTAGGTATCGAGTAACACTTCCAAGTAATATCCAAGATGAGTTATGGTTCTTGGAATTTTCCTCTGATAAAAATTGCATTGTATTCTTACTAGTAAATAAATATTGCATCAAAATATTTTATTCCTTATCACCAATTTTGGGGTATTGTATCATTTTGCGGGTAATATGATGTGCATATGGGTTTTACAGATACTATTTGCTAGTAAAATAAGTGAGAAAAATGGCAAACATTGTGTACCCCAGATCCGCAGGTTTCTTTTCGTATTGCGTGTATGTAACTAATGTGCCTAAGCTCTACAGAAAGTAGAAAAACGTCGAAAATGTGCTGAGGATATTGATGCGTGTATCTACAATCCTCAAGGAGTAAAGTAAATGGATCCAGACGGGCAAACATAAAGTAAGTTAAACTAACGAAAAAGTGAACTGGGTTCAGTTTAGATGAGCCGCGTTTCCACATAGCTATAGAAGAAAGCGGAAGATTCGCTAAGTAGATAAGAAGATTTTATTTCGGTTTGGCTAGCAAGTTGGGTTAGGGCTCTCTCTGTATAGGTACTATTTAACTCAAGTTGAGTCTCGACTCTCATCCGATTCCAAATGTCTCATTGTTAGTTACAGTAAATATCTCCGATAAACTATGGAGATGCAATGGAAGGACTTATCTTTCCCATCTTCGCATCATTTCTTACAATAGCTATTTACGTTTTGAAGTGCGGATAGAAAGTAAAGATGTTTTCTCTCTCATTCTCTCATATGAGGCCATACAAATAAATGATACGATCAACTGGATATTCCACCTTTGCTTGACTTTATTTTCTTTACATCAAGTGCACTTATTTCCTCAGTTTTGCCTCCATCTCATTCCACTCCACTGGAGTCACTCAACATCTAGATGAGCTTTTCTCTGAATGCATCCTCAACTCTAAACCGCTTCCTATAAGGATGCATTTCTTTTCTACTTAAGTAGGCTCTATTTCTGTTTTTGCCACTTTTATATAGCATCAGAGTACAAACTGTCGTCTCCATCTCATCATACATATACAGATTCACTCTGATAATATTTGTGTTATAACATCGTACACACATTTCTATTTTTCTTAAGCTGCTTAACTGGATATAGGAAGTCATGTAAGTAAGTAAATACTTCATTATTCAACTGATAATCACTCAAAGGTCTGTCTTTTATCATTTTAATTGACCTCGCTACATCCATTACGTTGATAGCACGCTCTAATTACAATTGATGTCAAATACATCTTTCGCTAACACAAATACTGCAAATATATTATTACTACGATAATGTATAACCACCGTCTGTGATCCACTAGACACGACACAAGTAGAGAATTTAATTTACATTACTCTTTAAACTAAATTCTAAAAATGGTCTAATGAATTTCACCGAGTAACTGTATAGACCTTTGAAATCATAATAGTAACTTACAGTAATAATAGAATCTCCGTGCATTCTTCCTCACCACGCACGTAACGTTTCTCAAATTTCGCTTGGCAGTTATAAAATGCTCACATTTCCTTCACTCATAGTTCAAGTTGTTTCAACTTTCAATGTTACCATGTTACTTACCACAGCAGTACATGTGCGTATGATTATTCACACCTTGTCAGCATTAATAATATCTATGATGAAAATAATCCCCAGAAGTGTAAAGAAAATAGAGAATCGGAGCCACTGAATTGAAACAACTACATTCATCAGATCTAAGAGGTGACTTGACAAGAATAGTTTCTGAGCTCGTATTACAATGTCAGTGCTCATGACTTTAAAACTTTGGTTCGATAGTGAGACATATAACATCTCTAAAGTCACTCCATTGTTCACTGACAATATGATACGACAATGACACTACGATTTCTCATAATAATCTGTAGGAATAGATAACTATGCATAAGAATTAAATGTGATGTTGCTGCATTTCTATTGCAAGAGTATTAGGTTATAGGATGTGTAAATACGTGAAGGAGACAGAAGATACTGTTGCGGTTGTCGTATTTAGTTCTAGGTATGCACAGTAGGTTAAAATGTATCCGGAAATCGTTTGACATGTCATGGCATGGCACTCTAGTCGCTGCAAGGAAGCTAAAGCCGTTTGGCTCCACTTTGTATTGGCTCTATCCTCTCCTTGTATCGTATTCAATTTTTAATCACAGTAGGAGGACAGGAAAATGACAATCCGTTGGCACGATTTTCGTGTCATGTACATATGTAGTGCGTACTGTGTCCAAAATGTTAGGTTAGTAAGACTAACCAAGGCATTAGCGATTCACAAGCACCGTATCGTGTTCTTCGGTTGTGATGCAACGAATCCTTCTTCAAACTCTTGCTATTTGTATGGATGTATAGGTACACGTTAAGAAGTAGTAGGCTATTCATGTAGTTAGGCTCCAGTATACACAATATCCTACATTACTTATCGTTTGTGATGCTAAGTAATACGTAGTAAGTTTAGTTAGCAATACAAATACCTTTTGGTACTTTGCCCTTAGACTTACACAAAGGTATATTTAGCTAATGGAAATGCTATAGTGGCTAAACTCTATGCTATCTGGGCTATGTAGTACATAAAGGTAGACATTGCTTCGTGGATAATAGTATCAGTCAGTTAGTCATTCTAGTCGGATGTGAAATGTCGGATACGGATGGACATTTTTGAAGCCAAGCCAAAATCTATAATATGAGTGGCTCCTTTTCTTACTACTACGTTTACAATATTTGTTAAATATACCGTTTACGAAACTAATTTATGCAATTAATCGCTTGATTTAACGAAAAATTGGGACTTTTATGTTATGTGTGCACAATTTCACTTGTGCCGTTAGTCATTACATTAGAAAATAGACTTGCCAAATACTTTTCATTTGTAGCCATTTTAATCTGTCATTTTCATTAGAATTCAATAAGTTTGTGTTTAAGACAGCTAAAACGCGCTTTATTATTATGCACATGTTTAAAAGTCTCGCAAAATCATTGGTAGATAAAACAAAACAATAAAAGACTATGACTATTATGATGGAAATGCTTACCAACAAATAGTAAGTAAGCGTGTAGACTGTAGACGTACGGATTCTAAATGTAAAGCGAGAAAAATTACCATTTACATCAAAAAATTGCACATTGATTCTACTTTAATTGGAAGTTAGAGTATTTGGCTGCCATAGGCCCGATATGGCTGTCCAAGAAGTCTGAACGGAGTATTTTTTTCTTTACTCTGTAACTTGAGGCAATCCAATACCATAATTTTGTGGCATATACACACTACCTGTATGTGTGGACTACTATTTAATTCGTGCTTAAAAGTTGTACTTAAGTTATCCTTAAGACAGTATTACATACACTTCTTAATATAATATGGATATTCTTATTACTTGTAGTACTAATTGTATCTGTGTAAAGTATCCACTTGAATATATTAATTTATTAATACACTAATAGCAGGTATATTTTGACGTATATAATGTCGCATTTATGTGATATGTCAAGGAACCTGTAATAGTGAGTTAGGTATTTAATATGTAATATGTAACGTAAGTAATTTTTACTTGTTTCTACATATACCAGTACATGATGGATATTACTGATTATTTTTGAGAAAAATATGCTTTAGACAGCTTTATTGCATATGTTTATTAAATTTCTTACTAAGTGAAAATAATAGGGTAAAATGCAACTTATATAACTTATGCAACTTTGTTTTAACAATTCTTTAGAGGGGGAAATGGCAATCCCTTTTTTGCGTAGCAATTGATGTTGATTCTCAATTCTCTCCGTTAGTTAAAATAACTTTCTTCTATGCTTTACACTATGGAGTAGTCGCCATTAGTCTTTCTTTCCTTGGTTTACTTAATACGAATCAGTTACGTTACGTCACGACTCCGTGCACATCCCACCATGCTGAAAATAAGTCCACCAAGAAACTTAAGAGTCTTTTCGGTTTCCTTATCCCTCTTCAGAAATCCAAATCGTCTTATCTCACTTGTATGTACTTATAGAGCTGCTAGAAGGACATAACTACGGATATAGGTAATACTCGAGTATATATTTAGCAGCTTTCTTTTGCTGCTCTGCTCTGGTTATTTTCATTTCTTTGAAAAGCAAACAGTGACTTATCGTTAGTGTGTTTTCTAATCACCAACTTACTTTTATTTGTATTTAATACTATCCTAGAAAATTATCTATGGTTCATTTAGTATTGAAAGGAAAATATTAGGTTGATAATGAAGTACCTTTCAGTATTCAGTATATATGTACTATAGTGGGCATAAAAGTGTGTAGCTATACAGTTATAGACGCCTTCACTTTACGTTAATGTTACATAGTTAATTCTGGAGTGCGTAGTCAAAAATTTTAATTTTTGCTGCCAAAAACTTTATGCGAAGTGAATAGCGGCAATAATACAACCAGTCTTAGTGTACTTATACTAGGGATAGGTATGGTCGCTTTCTCATTTCGATTCTTCCGAGTTGCTATAAGTGGTTAAGTTCTTCAGGTAGACTTTTCATTCATACGACTAGGACAATGCAGTGAGTAAAGAGTAAACTACCTCAGCACCTGCAGCTTTAAATGACGGAAGAGTGTTACTACAAAGTGAAGTTGAAAGCATAGCTGGAATATTTACATAAGTCTAGAAAGCCAAGATGAAATCTGTTAGGCTACGCAAATTCGTAGGAGGCATTGTCCACTAAGAGAAAGGTCTATGATTTCTTGCGCAGTCATCTTGCATTTACTGGAAGATCACGTAGCAAAGCGTTGTTATATGGAGACAGAGTACATTCCTATACAGATGCTTAGTATAGAAGTCTCTTATCCTGTCTCCTTATATGTATTATGGTATTTGTAATTTTCCTCATCTCGTCTGGTTATTTGCGAGAGCAGTCTCGTCAGACTTGAACATGACGAAGGGAAAGCAAAGGTTTGGTTTTGGCCTTGGATTTTCCCTTTACTTTCTCTGCCGCCAACGGCTCAATAATATCGAGACCATAAATTTATCAAGCCCAACAGATAATACGTTCCTTTCATTTTAGCTCGAGAGAGAAGTCACAATTTTTCTCTACAAATCGCCGGAATTTGTCTCCTTTGGCTTGGCACCCTCATCGCTCAAGCTTTCTCTGACCACGGCAATACTCCTCTGTCCAGTCAAGCTAAACCACAACTCATGTGTCTACCAAAATAAATAGAATAAGGATTTTACAGATCTGCACGAGAAATGATTCCCTAAAAAATGACCAAACAATTTCTCAGCAACCGAACACTTCGATTCGATTCCAATTTATTTCTAAATAAACTTCATTTTATCTCTTGTGCAAGACTTCCTGCCAAAGCTGGCTTCGCTGATTTGTATTATATTCTTCTAACCCCACCGCCCTACGTGAGCTTCTACTCCTTTGTCATATTCTATAAAGTATCAACCTTTGCATTGTGATTGGTATCAACAATTACCTTTATAATAAGCGTGTTGCTTGCTTTCTGCATTTAAAAACCTCTCCTGATTGGCTGACCGGAGCTCACTATAGTGAAACAAGCAAGACAACAGAAAATACGCAGTGTCTCAATAAGAGTACGAGACAGAATTTACAATAATGCAAACTGCAGCAGCGTCTTCTTCTCACTCTCTTCTTGCTTATCTGACTCTTACTATGAGGATTCATTTTTAACCCTATTAGTTGCGTTGAGGTATTGTTATTTCTGCATGGTCGACTGGTTCCGAAGGATCGTAGGCATATCCTTGCAACATGCACATTCATTGATGCTTACGACAGTATGCATATTGGAATTCCTTAATAGCACGTCAATAGTATTTCTGTGGTGAAGCAACGCAAGTAAAATTAATGTACGGAGTGGATAGCGATATTTTATAATAGAAAATATTAATAATTGCTGTCAGTTAACAAATAGTCCCTTAATAAGATATGATTCACTGAGTATTAACTACATAGCTAGGAAGCATAGGAAGTTGATATATAGGAAACGGTAAATGAATGGAAATCACATATAAAGGCTTCGTGAATATTCAATCCAATTTAATTTACAGAAAGTAAGCTTATTATATTCAATTTTAGAATCTCTTCTGAGCTACAAGGGAATGTGATTATAACAGCTACTAGGCCC
>JABASH010006634.1:0-10366 GCA_019776445.1 Tomocerus maximus
TTTTTTTCGGCGGGAATCCCTTAGAATTTTTTTAAAAAATAACTAAAAGTCTTTTTGAAAAAAACGGCTTGTTACGACCCTCCAGGACATAGAAAGAACATCTGGTAAAAAAATGAGTTTTCCAAAGCAAGTTGTTCTTGAGTTACTGAAACCGCTCTGGTGTCCGCTCTGGTGCCCGGACACCGGACACGATGTCCGGGTTACCGGAAGTTAAATTCTACATTCAGTAGCAATACAATTTTTTGGCAATTTCCAGACAGAATCTGGTGCTGTAAGCAATTGATGAATAAACCATTGCAAAGTGGGTGAGAAAAGGTAGTGGTACTATAGTACGGTATTGTATTAGAATACTAATCAATAGAATTGTCGTGTATCGCAAAAAGAGTGCATAGTCCTTTATATTCCCATAGGCAACACTTGTGGCAAATTGTCAACAGACAGACAGACCAGGTTGTTGTACTGCTACTTTAATAATTACAGCGTTTTAGATGTTGTGACCTTAATTATTATTAAATGCTGCAGTGTATTCAACTGTAGCTATGAAGTCGTAATTGGTTTGGTTACCATCGCAAATCTCATTTTGTGGCGCCTATTTCTTCTAGTCATTTCTGTCATTCAATTACTAAATTCATTTGCCAAAATTTTCTGACTAAATCTTTGAATTTATCAATTAATCGATCAATATTAAACAAAGGGTCATCTTTAAAATTTCATGCTTCTTTTAACCCTTTCACAACATAAATGAATCTGCAATCTGAATGTCAATAAGTAAATAATTACAAAATACGGACATGCTGATAGCACCGTTTTTACAATATTACGAAATATACAAACAAAGAGTAGAAATCTAATGCGAGGATTCATAAAAAGGAAAGGTTGACAATATTTGGATTTAAAGAGCTGAATTCCTCTTCCATGATTAAGAATGTGTAACTAATGAGTTTAGATTGGATGCAAAAGTATAGTTTGAATGAGACGTGTAGTAGGTATGTATAGTAAAAGGACAGAGTGGGAGAATAGATTTTAGTGAGTTGATTTATTAATCTGCAGTTGAGCGGTAGGGAAAATCATTGATGTCGAGGATAATGAAATATTAAGTAGTTGTAGCTGAGCAGAATCAATAGTATAGTTAATAATAATAATAAGGAAGAGAGATTGCAACAAAATAAACAGTCTTAATTTATGCATAAATGGTAGAACGATCAAGTGTGCTAGTTAGTCAGAGGCTAGAGGGTATAGGTAGAATATGATTCGAGTCACTTTAATTTCGAAAGTGCAAATAGAGAGTGCAGCTCACTTGACTGCTCTGCAGTGGAACTCCGTAATGAGATTTCCGTTTCCGCAACCCGCTGTATGAAATGTAAAGGGACAAATGGTTGGGCCAACAAATTTTGCGCACAAAGTAAATAGTCGACTAGACAGTAATTGGTAATTAACCTACGAACACTTACAGTTCCATGACAAGGTAGACTCGAGTTTTGTCTTCATAGGTCTCTAGTAGTTGTACGATGTTTGGATGTTTCAGTCTGAAAATCAAAGAAAAGATTATGAAAATATTAATTGCTACCTTGGGCATAACACTATTCAATTTTCTTTCTAATTTCATAAGAAAGTCAAAAGATACACTAATTCTCTTTTATTTGCAAATATGTAAAAACGCATTTGCTCAAGTTTGAAGGTCACAACTTCATTCTACAGCTCAATTTTGCAATCCCTTTGAAAATCGTCTGCTCCGTTAGTAGTTCATGTTCAAACACAGTGCATTCCACATGAGTAAAATATTTCTTAAAGCTATGAATAATTAAAAAGCACAGATATCACAGACACTTTTGACAGGAAGAAAAGTTGGAATCCCTAGCAGAAATTTTTCATCTCTGTGCCTAATTCGGATGCGTAGCGGCTCGCTTCTGTTTGATGTTGCTCCATTTTGTACTCCACTGAATTTCCATTTCACGAAAGAAAAGTCAACTCATTACATTGGAATAAATCAAAATGCATTGTCATCAACAAGCACGAAGGCTTTCAGCTATAAACTCGAACTTTCCTATCTATAGGCTAGAGGCAACATATATTATGCAACCATATAGTTACTTAATTACTTGTGAGGATTCTACTACATCGTTCTGTAGGTACAGGCATTTCAAACTTGTAAATTATTATGCAAAGAATATCATTAACGGAATTTCATATTCCTCTGGGTTAACTTAAAAGTTTTTCTTCCTGTAGGACAGAGAAAGAACACTAATCTCATCTACGGGAGATACGAGATAGAACTCGCATTAAAATGGAAATAATGGATCAGAACAGCGCAGTGGCTGGGGAAAGCATCAAGAGAGCTCAAGGTATAGGGAAAGTATCTTTTAAACCACCTAGACGAAAATGCAAGTAGATAAAATTGTATTACTTCCAAAATGTAGTAGTACCTAGTTACAACTTGATACATTAGGGAGTTAGCAGAAATCCGCAACGGATCACGTTAGCACATAAGTGAAAATTTTTCCCTTCCGATTTTACGGTCATATAAAGAACCATTGAGTATATCATATAGTCAAAATAATCATCAAAATGGCATTTTACGAGGATTCAATATTTTATAATACATTGCCCAATCAGTGTCTGAAAGTCCATGTAGAACGTAGCGGCAGTTTAAAATTCGGTTTTAACGGATTTTCCGTGCCATCGCAAGACGTAAAAGGAAAGTGTTTCCCGCCCAGTAAATCGTGGCGCGAAAACTTTTAAACTCTACGCTCTACGTCGCACGTTATGGATTTCTGTTAGCTCCCTATTAAGATTATAGACAGTATAATCACAAATGTGATAATAGTAATTGTGTTACTGGATGTTACAAAGTTACAAAGATGCAGTAATGTATAACGGAGTCGGTTGTAGAAAGGTACTTTAAGCACCTAGCATTTTTCTAATGTGATATCACAGTATTAAGTTCCTATCCCATGAAGCATATGTGCTTTTATAATCTACAATTATATTAACAGCGGAGCTAGGAGTGAAAGATGTAGTTAAAGTTGCAGGAACCAGCATGGAGGAAGGCAGTTATCTTGGTAGGAACAGTGCAATCACATTACTACACACACCTATATAGGATAGACACTGCATGTGCACAAAAAGTTTCATTTTTCCCTTGTACTTTTTGTTTTGTCGCTAAGAGTTTCTTTTTTCTCACACTCTGCTCAATATTACAAGACGACACAGTCTGAGCACAAATGGTATTGCTACACTCTTTGGCATACTACTACATTATTCCATCCAAATATCAACAAAGAAACAAAAGAACAAACTACCACTGCTTGCACTATATTCAGTACTCTCAGTGTTTTGTAACGGAGAAATATAAGAAATGGCAAAAATGCTCATTTTTATTAATTAAGTTTAGACAGGGTTGTATGTACATAGTTTCTAGATGGGCTATGCAATCGGAGCAAAATGCCTAGTGCAGAGAATAAAAATTAAAAGAGATCTCACTTCCATTAATCCCAAATTTTTCCTGTTTTTGTCTCACTGAGCTACACACATTCAACAGTCAACACTGTGGCACAGAAAACAATAATAAGTAAACGTAAGAAGGTTGGAGTTGGTGATTTCGAGTTGATTGCAACGCAGCAGGCTCACTTTTACTCTACTTCTCCCACTTACCAATGGTCTTTGTATCTCACATTTGCTCTTTGATCACAGAAGCAGAGAGGAAAGCACATTAGAAATCCACATCAACAAAAAGCCCAATAATAAAACTTTCCCCCTCAACTTTCCTCATCTCCTCGAAGCAAAGGCAAGAAACCGACAGAAAGTCAAGGCAAGACAAGATAACAGTGGGCTATGGCATTATGGGATGACCAGAAAAAATTCGTTCAAAGAATGCAAATAAAAGCGAAGAGAGGCTGCATCTAGGTTCTCTAATGATGGCTTTTAAGTCAATGCAGACTTAAGCACAGTCCAAATAAGGTCAAAGGAAAAGTTTTCACCTACCAATCCCACATTTTAGCATTCTATACTTATATAGCTTTATTTCCATCCACAGTGCATCTGCATTATATTCATGGATATGCACAAACTTGGAAATGAGAATTTAGAACTCGTGATAGAGATGCATCCTACAGTTGAGGAAGTCATTTTTCTTCACCTTTCAATTTTCAATACTAGAACGAAGAGTTGGGTTGGCTGTGCTTTGATCGTGATGTACTACAAATTACTAAGTATAGCACATAGCGACCTGTTAGAGAAGAGACTCTGCAAATCGATATCTAACCCAACCACTATATAATAGATCTTTTATGGTAAAGACTTTAGGATGTTTGAGTGAGAGACGCAGCAGGAAGCTGTTGGAGGCTTTATGAAATATCTTTGTATAAACGTGACATTCGAATTTGGAGAACCGAGAGAGTCTGAATAAAGGGAAACAAAACTACAATCTTTTATCAAACTTTTGCATTATAAATTATATTAACGTGTTGAACCAAAAGATATGTCACAATACGCCTGCTTTGATTTCTTTCATCAACATTCGGCTATTGTTTCGAAAATTACATGTAGAGTGTGTGTGGTTAAGTCATGATCAAATGCACACAAATCCTAAAGTTTGCAAAACGTCAATTCTTATTGGTACACAAAATGGATTTAGCCAAGCTGTGGTTATAGTTCCTTATGAGGTATTATGGCGCCATTCAGGGCATGCTTAACCGTTTTGTGTTTCTCATGTACGGATAATAAATAGTCTCTCTGAAGAGCAAATAGCAATTGAAGTAACATTTATCCAGAAGTGAGTAAATAGTGTTAACCTTAAATTTGGTGCACCAGAAGCGTCTATATGTATAGACTAACAGCATATTAGGTAGTATAGATATATCCGCTAATATTAGGTGATAGATCGGTAACAATGACATCGGAGGACTCGAAAGTGTTGCTGAGTCGTAGGTGCTTTCCTTTCGTGTGCACAAAAGTTAGTAATTGAATGTAGCCAGCACGAATGGTAGTAGCTACGTGTCCCGAGAAGAAAAACGCTGGGTAGGGAATAGGGAAGTGTCTGAAATCAAGAGTTACCCTTTCCTTACTCTCAGTCAGTCAGTCAGACACCCAGACAATGTAAGAAGGTATTTGCCATTGCCACACTCTTAAACTGGAACTCAGTTCAAGATCTATGGCTTCTATAGCCTCCAGAGAAACGGAACTTAGTGTAAAAGTAGCTACGGAGAATTGAAATGCTCGGCTGCAGTTACTTTGCATTAGCCGGGACTCGTCCGTTTCCCTCTAAAGATACACAAATAGGAAAAGGAAATGAGGTAGTATAAAGAGAGGGAAAGAAGAAGAATACCATACATCAGCAACGACACTAGAGATCATAGAATACAAGATTATTACAGAATGCCCACTCACTACGTACCTTTAAACGAAGAAAGACAGTTCAGTGCTCATTTACTGCCTTTTACTTCCACTACTATTTACATGATACCCTAACTATACTAACTACTACTATACCTCTTCAATCTTATCTATTGGGAAATTGCCTAACTTAATAATGCATTTATATATACATTCTTCTATACCTAGATATTGCTCTCATCTAGGCTCTACCTTGGGGAGTTTACTAGGAACAAGAGTAATCACAAGAAATTTTAGGCAATATACAGTAGAATCTCCATAAATTCCATTCTCATGATACAATAATTATAACTGTTTAAAAAATTATACATTCAAAGATTTTTGAATTTGCAGACCATGTTTTTAAAAACTAGGCTATCAATTTTACATTTACAAAATTCAATATTCGCATAAGAGCAAAATGTAACTTTGGAGAGCATGACCATAATTTAGTTTTGGTTATAGTGTGACACTAAAGAAACCCGTTGACCAACATAAAATGATTTCTAATATGGAGATATACTAGTGTCGCACGACTTACTAAGCGATATCGATCTCATAAGTTAGGAAGGCAAATGCTGTAAGGAGTTGAGCATAAACCAACATAGGAAATGCTCAATTGAGATAATACAAAACAAATTGCATCGGATGGCTACTGCATATTACATGGACTATATCGTATCTCAAGGCGGTATTTTACAATTATATCAAATTATATCAAACAGCAATTGAAGACGATACATTATTACTCCCTGTGGAGATTTGAAAGTCATGTTTCATTAATCTCGAGTTGTGTTGAGACTTTGCTCTGCAAATAGAATGCACATCGAGTAAAAAGTATTTTACAAATGTAGACATGTATTTGGGTTAATGGAAATTGTGTTTAGGGCAAATTTGACGGGTTTTGTCCTTGGAATAAATTTAGCGTTACAAGATGTAGGCGTGGGATGTGATATAACGCTATTACACCTTATGACGTTTGATAGGATATTTTTACAAGGAATTCATTGGAGACATATTTATTCAAAGAAATATAATTTATTCATACAGCCTTATAGAATGAACTTAAGTATATTTATATATAACACTGTTTGGGACATTATATATACATTCGGGTACACAATCAGTGACTTTAAATCAGGATTCTGCTGCAGTACGCTTTAATGTCTAATGTTATCTAGGATATATTGACGTAAGCGTAGAAAGAAGCTTGAAGAAAAGAATATGAATGAGTTGGAAATGACATAAATGAACTTCATTGTTCGAAACTAATGTTCAGTATAGAAGAACATGGTTCAAGAAGAATAGAAATTCTGCTCTCAGATATACGAAGCACATAGTTAATGGAAATGAGGTAATGTCTTTAGAATTCCTAGGGTAGGTTTTCGTGGGCAAAGAAGACTGAAGCTCGCTGGATAAGTGTTTGTGAGTGACAGTCGGTCAATGTGAAGATGTTTCTGTCGGTTAGCAAGTGATGTTTCAGTGCACAGATCATGTAGTACATGAAAGGAGTGACACTAAGGAAGAACAAAGCACACACAGAGCATAATGATAATTTGTGAAAGTATAGCAAAGAAAAGTCCCGGAGCAAAGAATGCTGGTAGAGTTCTCCAAGATTTTATACTTATAACCACTAGGCATTAGAGTATGTGTACTCCAACGCTAAAAATGAGTGATGACGATAGACATTGAGTAACTAATGTATATCCACCGCTAACAGAGACGACTGCGTGACCAATGACTGACAAAGTTGGTTATTAGAAAACTGACTTGACTTTATAGGGAATTGAGTGACTGAGTCGCGTGGTCACTGCTATTACACCTTACTGCGCAGCATTGGTTATAATTTGCTATATTAATCTCAGAGGAAATAGAGTTTTGCAAATGTGAACAATTGAAATACGTGTCTAATGAAAAAGCTGAAGATATGTAAATGCGTTCGGGAAATAAGTAGCTAATTTGTTTCCAGTAGGCCTGTGCCCAGCATGACTCCTGCTCTGATTGCAGTACTAACGACAATAATAAGGATAGACAGGCTGCAAGGGAATGTTCGCAATGTACGTAGAGTTTCGTTTTTTATGTGGACATGTTTCACTTTTAGAGCTTTTTCGACTCCATATGGAAACGTGACGCTGTAGTTACTCTTTGTACAGATAACGATACGGTATTTGATCTTGGTGGTATTTCAACGCTTCCAATTTACTCTAGCGGATGCTGGCAATCTTCAAAGTAACGTTCTTGCTATGGCATGCGATGAAATATTACATATCTGCTAACTATAAAGGAATTCTAGTGGATAGACTCCTAATATTGAATGTATAACATTTATGCCATGCTTAGAATTGCATATTATCCCAGTTCATAGCCATGCTAAGTGAAAGTGTGGCAATGGGTCTACACTACTGATCCCACTCGGGACTTGATGCTCAAACACGAGCTATCTCTATCCCCAGTTTTTCTCCCACTAAGTCTATACGAACGTTCACCATCAAAAGAAAGCATGTGCATACAGTGCGCTCACAAAGTACGCTCATGACTTCACCCGCTAGTATCACCCAATTTATTCCAAGTATCACCAACAATTTACGATGCATATTTCAAAGTATATTATAGCATTGCTACTCGCAGTCATAAAAGAAGAAATAGTAGAACTACTGCCAAGTTAGAGAATTGTCTACTATAATTCAGGGAGGAGGAATACTATAAAACATACGGTATTCCACAAATCTGTCTTTTGACTCAACTCATCGAGACACACTAGACTAGTGTAGTACATATAATATAAGGGACAGACATATTATAAGGGACATACGGTATTCCACAAATCTGTCTTTTGACTCAGCTCATCGAGAGACACTAGAATAATGTAGTGTATATGGGACAGACATATTATAAGTGATGAAGACAGGCCTGTTTGCAATTAAAGATTGCAAGTTATTTAGTGATCGGCCTGTAGTATCTACGGTGTAAGTATGAGTAGGAAGGAAATGAGTAGGTTCGTATGCATAACGGGGAGGAACACCCTTTTCGAGAGAGTCGAGAAGAGCAGAAGCACGTCACAATGCCGCAAAACTTATAGCTAGTTTAGTGGCACCCTGGTTCGTAGTGCTTTCCCATGCCAAGCGATGCCATGCCAGTGGAATACGAATAGTGGATCGATCCACAGTCAGTGCAATAGCGAATATACATTATATAGAGATATATCTAGAACATAGTAAGTAGTAAATAGGCCTATCTAGGACTTGTATTAAGTCTCCTCCTTTGCTTGCCTTCATTGAGTTGCATTGCATGGCTGCTATTCTCCTTCTGCCTTGGCCTACTCCTACTGCACAAGTATATTCAGGCCTTTCTATCTCCAGCCAACGTCTTGCTCAAGCCCTCCTGACGAAACTGCACTGCTACTGTTGATATACGAATGTATTTCTCCAATAGTGAAAAGTTACTGTGCACAAATACTTAGCTCAGCTCCCTACATCAGTAGTGCTAGGAGGAAACCACTTGCCAACAACATAACATCCGAGGAGAAAGCACAGACGAAGAGAGCACAGTTGAATTGCACGGATCCACACTTTGGCTTTAACTCGGTCATACCTACTGTTAGGTATGCACATATAACAGCGAGGCCTACATACACCAGGCCTCGCTCCTGGGGCCCACACCAATGTTCTTTTCAGGACTCTCGGCACGATCTAAACGGTTTTATTTTGGCCAAACATTTCTATATACCCTGTATACACACTTTTTAAATTTATATTATATTCTGCTACATATTTTTGTTATTTTTCCAACCTTTCTTCCTATTTAACACAACATGACTCGCTATGTCTCAACTTACGACTATATTATTAGTATATCTCTCTTCGAGACTCTATAATTATGGTTCTCTACTATGTATATGTACTACGTTCATCTGGAGGTAATATTATCCATACTTTTTCCCTGCCTACCTTTTTTCTTGGTTGCTTCACAACTTCGGCCGTGCAAACTCCAACGTGAGACTTCTCAAACTTAACGTCTTGTCGATTCAAGTTCTATACGCATTTTCAAAGAAAGCTTCTCCTGTCTGTCTTATTCTTCTCTCTAGTCTTATCTACCCATCATTTTCCTTTACCTTTTCAAACATTATAATCCTACTTCTCCATCTGTACTAATAGCATTTCCTTTTATCTTACACATGGAACGCTAAAAGTCCCACCTTTTCAAACAGATGTACTATCTGTACACACATTATCACTTATAATATTACTTGCATTATCATACACGATATCGCATCCTTTGTTATGTATCTTATTGCATGTAGGAAATCCTCTTCTTCATTTTTGCAAATGTAAGGTACTGCCGAAAGAATATGCTCTAGTTTTACAAGATCATCTTTCGTTAGAAACAAATGAATCTTTTTTAGTCCTTCACATTCAGTATTCACGCCTTCAGTTCATGTTTGCGTCTTTTCTTCTGGAGAAACATAAGCCTTTCTACTACCACACAGATACACTGTCTTTAACTGAACCATAATTGATATTCGCATAAATGTATTGCAACAGGCAAAGTGACAGTCGAACAGTAGTAGATTGAACTTTCCTATATGCCTCAGATATTTATGTATTTAATTTTTTATTTACCCTTTTATGCTGCCTCATTCAATTTATACACAGCACAGAAATTACTTCCGACTCGTCCTACTTAAATTGAATATATATCTTTTATCGACAATGGCATATGGCATTACAGCTAACATAACTGTAAGAAATTGCTGGTTTGAGGACACATCCGAGACATAAGTAACATATTACTGTCTTTTTATGGTTTTACTATTTTCTTTGACATAAACCTATAATTTTATTTACTCAAATATAACCCAACTTTAGATACTAATACTAGATTTCCTCCTATTTGTAATTGCATCATCATGATGAAAGCCTTATGCCATTTCAATACTCTCATTAAAATCTTCCACTCTTATTGTACTGAAATATTACTTTTCAACGACTTTTAAATA
>JABASH010006635.1:0-10365 GCA_019776445.1 Tomocerus maximus
CTTGTCTCTGATCTCGTCTGTAAAAAGCTAATTAAGATAAGTATAATTTATTCTAGAATGTTTTATCCTACAATGTCTTTTGGTCATGAACCGTTTTCCTCATTGGTCAATTATTCTCATCATTAGTGTATATGTTTTCATAGAGTTTATAAATACACATAAATATATTTAGTTGCATATAATATATAGTTGCACAAGTACCTACTCAAAAGTAGGTAATTGTCCAACTTCTCCAGATATACGTTGACATACGGAGAATTAAAGGAATTAAATTAATCTTTATTCTTTGATTCATTTTATACTCCTGCACTTTCAGTCATTCTTAACTTGAAGCTAAAGTCATAATTTCATGATTATAGCACAGTATTCTCGCGACGTATTTTCCATACGAGATTTTAACTTTGATTTTAGCCTAGAATTTACTCATCACGAATGTTCATCTAACCGCAGAAGAGCTCAACACAATTCAGCTCTCAATCAAAGTGTGAAAACAATTGTCAAAAGCGTTGACTGACTGCCAGGGTTGGTGATACATATCATTTGAAGTGATTGAAACACTTTCTTGTGAAATGGTAGAAGTAAGTCCATGAAAATGAGAAGAAACATAGAGAGAGGAAGGCATTAGAGTATGCACAGTGTTTTCAATTTTATAGGATGAAAAGCATTAAACTGCAAGTGCATATAGAAGTATGCGTCTATTTAATTTAACAATGATGTTTCTTCGGAAATATTCATATGAGAGTGAGATTGTCAACTATAATTTTCCGGCAGAGGTACTTAACTTATTGTTATGTTGGGTGTGCACTTTAGTAGATATATATAGATAGCTATTTATATTTCTTTCTGCCTAGCATATAGAATGGACGAAGTTGGAGGAGATAATAGGCAAGAAGTTAAAGCGCCGTAATAATATCTAGTTTCAGTACATATAGTAGTACATATAGGAATTAAAGGAATATGGTGCATCTATGTATATGTGTGGTTGGTAATATATGTAAGTATGGTAAATGAGGAAGAGGAAGCCGGACGGTGCATAATAAAATAAAAGAGAATGCAAGTCGTCGTCCAATTTCGAAGCGGCGTGGATGTAAGACGAGGAAAGTAATGGGAAGTTCTGGGCTGTAATAATCATCAGGTACACAGGGGCACTGGGTGTGAAATCAATTAGTGAGAGTGATAATGTCACGTCAGCCATAGCGATAAGTGCGAAGAAATATATTGTACATGGAAGGATTAAGGAGAAAGAAAGAAAAATGGGAATGGGCATTAAAAAGCGGAGCTTGGCGCTTCTTTCTTAAAATTATTAATTTTCAAATGAGTCATATTTTCCTGATATTTATCCCTTCGTACAAAGGGAGCGGAGCTGAAAGATAAAAATTAGGGAATGGAATTTACGACTTGGATTTTTTCTTTCACATCGTCTAGTCGACGAAGCTCTATTCGCTCCGTCTTCCCGTCTCTGCCATTATTTTCGCTGCTTTCTCCTCTTCTCACATCACATCGATATATGGAATACAAGTAGGAAGAGGAATAAGTAGGGCCCTAGCCATATCCTTAAGTCATGCCATTGTATTGCTTGTATTATATGCACAGATATCATTTTCTCCCATTATTCTGACTCCTAAGGAATGCAAAAAAATTCTTTTTTTGATTTTACGACTCTTATCCTATCTGTATCTTTCATACGTATGTCCTGCCTTTTCTTCTACCTTTTTTGCATTTTTATTGTCTCCTCCTTTCCACTCGCATTACCAAAGAAGAGGATCCATCGGCAAAACTCTAGTGCTTCCACATCTCACAAAGCTAGTCAGCAACAAAGAAAAATACTCTTCCATCCAATTGACTCATCCTCATCACCCATTAACCATTATCCATGTTCTACAGCCACTCTTCCTCCACCACTACAAATTATACTTCTTATAACATCCCACACAATTTATTACATCAACCAGATGAATGAGAATTCAATTTCAAATAATTGAGACATGTACCCTCACACACACAACTTTCCCAAACCAAAATATTTTCTCCATACAAACTTTACAAAATCCAATTATATAAATACCAATAGTAATACATATAATATAAGTAGGTAACACTAAAGATAAATGTATTATAACTACATGTATACAGTATATAAAGATACACAATTGTAAACGCAATTTGGTATACATCTGTACAAGATGAGAATTGCTGATATTAGTGTGTAACACATTATTGGATTGAGTGCACTGTACAGTAATAGAAAATAGTGAGGAGATGGATCCTTTGGTACACAGGGACATTCGTCTCAATTTGCCTTCCATGTATCTACTATAATAAAATAACATAATCTTAACACATCAACTTTTCATACAAATGAGTTTACGAAGCAGTAAAAGAAAAGTGAGGTCTCAACTCTGAATAACACTGTCCATTTCCCAACTCTGTATCAATACGATGGAGGAAATACGCTTTCAGAATGGGAATCTTTCGGGGAAAGTTAAGTAGAAAAGCATTGGAGATACTGTACATGATACTGTAGGAGAGTGATAGTGAAGCAGAGAAACATAAAGTCAGTGCAGTGATTTGAGTTCGCTAAAAAGACACGAGCAAATTCCGACTTTCTCTCCCCTGCAGACTGAGATTCACGAAAAACAGTAACCAACTATGTACTTTGACCAACCAATGCGATGGGCTTCAAAAATTACTTAATCCAAGAGGAGAAAAATTGAGAGATGCCTATCTTTATTACACACTCTGGATTGGTCTTTTTGTAGATGGAGTCTGGGGATCGTTGTAATTGTTTATCGTACGCTCTTAGAAATAGGAGAAGACATCCAGAGAAAAGACAAACACCCTCTGACCAAGTAAATAACAGACGAACATAAAGCAAATAAATGTGGATCTAAATAGCACTGAAAATCCGAAGGATTTAGACTCAAATCACGGTCATTTTTCTGCTACTTATATATATTGGTCATAAGCCACTTATATACTTCGCATCCTCCCAACTCTCTCCAAACACAATACTACATCGATACAATAGCACAATATAAATTCCTATTAATACACTAATAACACAAACAATGAAAACCACATCACGGAAAATGGGAGAATAGTACAAAGAAGGAGCAATACTAATCAAACATAAACATCCTAAACTATATAGCATCATATAAGTCACAACAATACATAATAATATTCTACTCTTCATAAAATTATAGTACTATAGATATACAAATTTGTATTTTTGGAAAAATATAATATTACTCGTTAATTAATTATTTTAAATCAACTGAAGTAGCAGTAATAGTACTTGTGACAAACAAGCGATTGAAATGTCTGAAATGTGACAATATTTTTGATTAGCGTTGACAATGGCTCCCAGCGTAACTTGACTCAAGCAATAATAAGTATGATCACAATTCTTTTTCATCAGAAATAAGAGACAACAATAGATTTTCCACTAAAGAAAATTGTAATAGGATCGTATGAAATTGTATTACAAAACGAGAGAAAGAAAGAGAAAACAACCCCCGCCCGTGTCACGCTTAAGTTAATAAACTTAGCCTCTAGCCACACTTCCCTTCATTTAACTCTTTCTCGACTCTCTGGTACGCATCATGAATATTCGCGAGTAGGTATACAAATCTATTGTTTCATTACTAGTAATGCATATTATGCTCTTGATTTTTGACTATGAGAACTCTTGTTGAGGGTAGAGAATACTTCAGGTTCTTTTGTATGGGGAACCCCTCTGAACCCTAAGGATCAATTCAGCAAAAGCAAGAGACTCTAATAGAGGAAAGCATAGGAAAGAATAAAGATGGGATTATACGGTATAGTAAATAGGCTGGTGTTTGTATTGTGCATCAAGAAAATAATGTACACTTTGAAATGACACTTGGAAAGTTATCCGGATCTTGGAAGGGTCAATAAATTTAAGTTCTCAGCTTCCCATATAGTAAGGTACAGTAAGGTGGTAGTTCAGCCACGTTCAACTGCATCCCTATCTGGTTTAATAGTTAACAATGCGAGAAGGCAGAAGATGGTAATGAAATTCATTGAGTTCGGACGTGAACGATGTAACTGCGGGAGTCCGAAAGGTCTCATCACACTACATATAGTAAGGAACAGTGACCAAATGCAGGAGGGCCAAGACAAGGAAGCCGACAACAATACGGAACATTAAAGTAAATAAAACCGCAGAAGAAACGATAAGCGAGAAGAGACATATTCGACGCCAACTGTTGGTTGAGAATTATATGGTAATGCATATAGGAGGCCCACCATACGTTTATGGATAAAAATGTGGGCAACACCCAAAAGGAATCGGACATTTTTCAAGCGTCAACTAAATTGCATTTCTCTCAAAAAGTTTTGCGTCTATACGGAGGTCCTCTTGTACTTCTCTTTTATTTTATTTTCTATCCCAAATTGACGATTTTTCACTGACTTAGAAATTGCAACAGAAAACGAGAAGAAAATCACTAGAGAGTCAACCAGTCGAGTAGGGAACAAAAAAAATGGACTCCGATTTTTCAAACAAGAGTAAAAAAGAATATGTATTCTTCATGGCTATGTTTCCCTCCTAAAGAACCTATCTAGCTTGCGATCATATTCCCCAGGAAATAAATAAACTGACAAATATGAACCCACATGAGATCACACGCTTTCTTTTCTTCTCAATCTATTCTTTGCCTAGGATTCAACAAATGCGTAGCCCACTCACTTATTGTTAGCCAAACTCTCCAACCAACAACTTGCACCAGTTCATGTTGAAATGCTTCTAATGTCCCCATACACTATATTCAGATAAGACTCTACACATAACCACTCTACATAGCACTAAAGAATCGACTCCACTCAGACTCAGCCCAAACTTACAAACAATACTCGTAATAATGACATAATCCTCCTCCTTTATTACATAAACAATTGTCTTGAAAAACAAAAGTACTTTCGAAATCTCCTCCATAAATACTCCAAAAATCCTATCTCTACTATACACTACTCTGGTAGTTCCCAACAAAAATCAATTTGGTATCAATATTTGATTGTTTGTGATCCTATTCTGGTTAGTGTATCAATTTCCCAAGAAATCCCTCTTGTTTAAACAATTCTCATGTTCATTTGTGCATGGGAGGGTGAAAGAAATCTGTCGGATAGTCACTCACACTGATACAATGATAAAGGGATGAAGAAAACCCGTTTGCATAGGGAGACAGGGTTAGTTGTCCCTGACCGGAGAACATAGTCCCATTGATTGTGAGTGCGAGAGCAAAGGATATTCACATGCAGCGAACAAACTTCCTGGAGGTTGTTTTGGTCCGAGTTATCCGAGAGAGAGCACAAGTTGGCTCCCGAGTCGACCCTCTACCAAATCTTAGATTCAGCATCCCGAAGAAAAGCGGAGAAAATTTCTTTGACTTTCACTCTGCATTCTCTTACTTTTATCATCCTATCGCCGATTGGAATGATTGATAGTCAAACAGTGAAATTAGACTCGGATGGATGATTTTTTACAACTAGGTCCACGAGTAGCAGAGAAGGGAGTCCTAAATCGGGCATGAAATTCAACCTATTTGATAACAGAAATAAGCTGTCATTCTGTACAACTTGTCTATTTTTTCCCTCTTTCTTTCTTCCCCTTCTCCTATGGAGATTCCTTACCAGACTACTTTAAATATTTCTGTTTTCCTCCTATCCCTTTTACTCATACATCCCATTTCCCTGACTTTTCATGCTTAATATATCTCTAGTAGTGGCTCCATGGAAATACCTTATTTCCCTGTTTACTATTATATTCCTATTTTCGAGTATCTACTCTTCTACATTAGCACAAATACCAATTCTGTAGTTTAGAATGCTACATGTAAACACATGTATGTATGCTTTGTATCCTATAGTCAGGAATAAATAGCTACTTCTACTTTCTCAGGTTCCTGTAGTAAACGAGTAAAAGTTGTGGCATTATAGAAATGGATGGATGGGAAGAGACAGGAAATAAATTTGGATTCGTGGGATATTAACATGAATGCATATCAACATTTGAAAAATGACAAGTCAGAAGCTTTGCCTAATGACATGAAATTGAAAAAAATTGTTGATCCCAAAATCCCTTTTTTCGGTTTGCATGATGGCCAATATAGTAGCAGAGGGGATCGTAGCAATTTATTGTAACATTTAATCAAGCTATTTGTGGTTGTTTTCTTATGGATAGACTTGTAGATGACAAGTGCAGCTCTATCCTTTCACAACCTAGGTAGGTACTTCTTAATAAATACCTAACGTTTACAGCTACGAATCCTAGCTCCTCTTTTTGACAACATACCCATAGATAAACATTCACGCAATGAATATATTTTTCAGTTTTGAAAACCATTTATAATTTTTTATTGCATTCACGCTTACGGTTACTTACTAGGCTAGACAACCGTTAAGTATCCGTAGGTACGTAGGTAGGTATGTGGAAATATTACTGAATTTTTATATTGTTATTTATTGTACATCCCTCTAACCATATACCACAAAAATGACATCAATAAATTTGACTTTACTCCTACTGCAGAAACTGTGTAACCTGTCACATATGACAAAAGTAAATTGAGGTGACAGGTAGTTCATATATACCGTCGCTTACATTCTCAGTGTCATAGTGTTATCGTTATCTGTTATGCGTAGGCCCTTCTTGGCCGAAAAAAACCTGCCACAGGGCCAATTTTGCTGATTAGTCGGTGGTAGTCTGTTTTTACCCGATAAAGTCAGCCGAAACAAATTAAACGGTGATAAATAAAGATAAATAGTTCCTAGTTAGTAAATACAATGCCTAATGAAAAAGAGAGAAACAAAACACGAACTCCTTGCTGAATAATAGATTAATGTTCACCAATATAAAAATTATGTTTATTCGTAAAAATAAATTATTTGATTGTCTGTAATAAAGATAATTAAATAAATCATTGCAAATTCGATTTACAAGCATGATAGCTTGACAAAAGAGAAGATTACGAAATTAAAAGGTTGTGAATATGACAAAACAGATTTGAATGAGTTTAAGTGAATTGTCATTTTACGAATTAAATTAAGTAGCGTAGTGTAATGCTAATGGAGAAATTTTTGTAGTGCAATAATATACACACACAGTAGTAGGTAGTATTGCTGTGTTATTATGTCCCATTAAAGGTTATTCAGCTGCACTAGACGATTTCGATATAACTTTTATTGACAGAGACAGAGACAATAAACCTGCATTGTACTTTCGAATGATCTTTCTACGGTGAACAGAACTAATGTGCAATTTTAGGTTTTTGAACCACTCCCCCTTAGTTAGGGAGTTTGCTTATTTACAAACTCATTGGTCTGATTGACTTCTGGATGACATACAGAAAGTTTGAATAATCTGTCCTCAAGATATTGTACACAGCGATTTCTGGACAGCGAAATATGTATCTACAGTAATAAAAACATTCTGAGGTTTTACCAACAAAACATTAAATTTACCCAGGTTATTGCATGTTCTATGCCATGGTCGGCGTGACTAAAATCTCTGAAATACAATTGCTCAAGCATCTATTTTATGCAATTATATATGACTAGGCCCCCAGCACTATATTGAATTTCGAACGATGCAAACCCAAAGAGGCGCTTGCTCATAGCATTTTGCTTGGACATACCATCCAAACAATACATAGGTACATATAATATTGCTCTATCTCCCGAACTTCAGAAATATTTTTATTTACCAGTACCGTTAAGAATTTGGAAAGATTTAGGCACCAATATTTGGTTTAATTTCAAAGATGCTAAATGCTAACCCACAGTGGAGGATTTAGGTTTATGTACAAACAATCCTATTGCATACCCGATTGCTCATGTCTGCAGTCCTACGACGACGAAGTATGATTGAATGATACTAGTTCGACTATTATGATGGGTTTGAAAGTTTGAATGGCGATGGCATATTATGAAATTAGTTAAATTAAATACTTGCTGAACTGGAATCCTAAACTTTCAAAATTAGGTAACACAATGCTGGGGTCTAGTAGTAAATAAAAGCATACCGAGCAGCAAGCCTCTATTTTATGCAATACTATAATCCTTCTAAATAAAAATCTTTCTGAAGTTTTGGGGATAAAGCAATATTATATATATAGTATAAGGATATATATATTATATAAGTACTGGGGCCCTAGTACTATATAATACTATTATGACAGGTTTGCATTTGCAATGCATATTACGAAATTAGCTAAATGCTTGCTGGGCTGGATGCCTACCTTTCTTAATTCCGTAATTTAAGTAATAAGATAATGTTGGGGCCTGGCCTAGTCCTTCTAAATTAAAATATTTCTGGTACCTATGTTTCATATATAGTCGGACAGCGTGGTTTCAATGCCAATGCGCAAACGCCTATTATTTTATGTAAAACAATAAACGCGACTATGAGTCCTGGGTTAGCATCTTTCGAAATTAAACGAAATATTGGTCGCCTAAATAATATTTCCAAATTCTTAACAGTACTGGGGCCCTAGTAGTAAATAAAAACATCAGAGCACAAGCACTCCGAATAAATATATCTAAGACCGTTTCGTTTTATATAGGTACAAATCTGTTCAGGAACAGTTTGTACATCCATGTGTTTCGTAGTCAATAGATAGTACAGCAATTGCAAAATATGTGTATGTAAGCTGCAAATAGAATGCTACGGCTACAAATGTAGCCCCTTCCCCATAAAAATTTCTCATAAATGATAAAAGTCTGGGTAAGCCGGCTTTGAAGAAACCCCCTGTGGGAAAATATGCTAGTAAACTGTAAATAGTGATATCAGACATGAGGAGTAGATGGAATGACCATAATTAGTGACAAAAGATATTACCTTGAATGGTACATCAGTGGCACTAGGATTAACCACGAGATTGTAGTCAGCAACCATTATGGCATTCTTTTTGGCACTCCAGGTGTACGATAAATCGTCGCAAATAGTATTTAGTAACCGCAGTGGTGTTTTGCATTTTGACTTCCAGTTTTCCAGTCGACCGATCTCTTCGTAGTACTTTGACTGAACGGCATGCCAGCCGAAAGATTTTGCCATTTTGGAAACCACAAAATCAAAACTAACAATAAATTTTAACAGTAATCCAACAAAACAATTTTGCCAGGAATAAATATTCGACAGTTGAAATGAGCCAAACTGCCGTACCGAAGTTGCCGCCTTTTATTGAATGCAAACTTTCTCAGATTCTCGTTTTACGTTTGTGTACTTTCCCGCAGCATTTTGCAGTGGGAGAGCTTGCATGACGTCGACCAACCGAAGCTTGCTGAATTCTATGGGTCAGACTACATAACCGATTGCGGACTGACTACTTAACCGACATCCAACAGGCTACTTAGCCGACAGACTACTTAGCCGACATACTATTTAGCTGATAGACTACTTAGCCGGCAGTCGGACAAAAACTACCAAAACAGTAGAGATGGGCAAATAACTCCTCGACCCAAAAAGACATAAAAAATGTTAAAAACCCATTCCAATCAATAATTCGCTCATATTATTAAAAATACAAGATATACAAACATGACAAATCCAAGCAAATGGTAATAAATACCAACAAATCCAAGCCTTTGGTAATAATACATACATATTACTAACAAAAACTACTAACAAGCATATGATATTAAATACTTACAAATCCAATCATATGATGATAAATACTGACAAATCCAAGCATATGGTAACCAGTACTGACAAATTCAAGCATATGGTAATAAATACTAGCAAATCATGACATATGGCAATCAGGGAACAAAAAAGGACATTTTTTACCTTTTTTGTAAAAATTGTAGTAGAAATTTTTAGAAAAGGAGTCCTTTTTTGCTTTTTCTTTTTTTACAGCACAAAATTTCACTGTATCAGGGCAGGCTGATACCTATTTAGCTGTATGAAAATGCAAAAACGTAAAAAAGCAAAAAAGGACTCCTTTCTAATAAATTGTTTTGCTTTTTGGTTAAAAAAGAAGTTGCTTTTTTGCTCCCTGATGGCAATAAATCCATCAAGAATGATCACACCATCAAAAAATCAAAATCATTGCTTTTATTATCTGTGGTTTCAACTGTAAGGTCGGAAACTACAGCTGTTCTCCCAAACAGGAGTACCAAGTAATTTATATATTCCGTACTTTCGCCGAGCCGAATAGGGTATTTCTTAGAGCAGTTAGATGCGTTATTATTGCAGCGCTAGGATTTTTAAGCAGGAGACTGAGTTGCTGGACTTGAATTGTATCTGCCAGTGATGGGCAAAATGGGAGGACTACTTGCGGGATGAGCACAGTGAGACGAGTCCCGGACTCGTCTTTCGTATTTACAGAGGACTAAGGGAGGACT
>JABASH010006636.1:0-10365 GCA_019776445.1 Tomocerus maximus
TCAATTTTGAATCTCCATAGTAAAATACTGCAAATGACGTCACTCGGGACTATCAAAATACGTTTCAAAAAGTACTGCACGTGACGTCACGAGCAGTAAAATAAATTTTTAGCCTTTTACTATGGTGAATTGCCGGGGCTTGATACGTTAATATATCTTAATTTGAACCGTGTACATTTTCTAGGCATTAGACGATAATCCGGCATGTACACTTATTCAATAATATTGGAAGATTTAATTAAAATCATATTATTGAAGTATTCATATATTTTAGATTATCTAGTGATGTTGCTTTAGCTATTTTACACTCAAACAACAATAAGCTATTGGTTTTAATTACGGTATCAGAATGGTCATAGTGTGCCAGTAGCTCCTATCAGCTATGTATACAATTACAAATACGTGTAATCTATGTATAGTATAGTGGTCTGATCGAGTTTATCGTTGAATGGATGGTGATAGTGTGACCGCAGAGAACACTTATTTCAAATTGAATATCTACCTGTATTTTTGTTTAATAATATTTTTATCAATCTGAACGAGTACGTACTCAATATTTGATGGCGTTCGTTCACCAATAGAATTAGGATATTATTAGGCCCACAATCACAAGTACACAGCTGTTATCCAAATGCGGATGTTAATTATTTACGTGGGAATCAATATCTAATTTATTTAGCACAATATTTCAGTACTTATCGTTAGTACTTATCGTTACTGTGAGAAATAAGAATAACGTAATGCACTTATGCAAAAAATGATTCCACATGACTATACTATGCACAAATTACTTACATTTAAGCTACTACGACCTGCTAATTAAAAGACTACTAACTAAACTCAGTAAATCAGCAAGTGATTAACAAAAAGTACAATGCGCTATACACTAAGTATATTGGTGCAATGCGAAATACGAAACATATCGTAATTAAATATTTCATTTAAGTGCTAGTATATCACTCAATACTTCTTATTCAATACTTACAATCAATTGGATTAATCGTAACTTCGGAATGAAAATTTGTTTCCGTTATGTCTGACTAACTATGTATTTAGGCCAAGGAGGAGGAAATGTAATATTTGTCTCATTTTAAAAGACAATCGCAATTGCTCATTAGCGTACATTTTCGGAGATTAATCATATCAATTATAAGTATGAAGACTGCCAATCTCGAACCCTTGATCTCTTAAATGTATTGATACAACTATTTACACCAGACTAAATAATGAATATTATTAGGGATAATAAAAGGGTAGATAATAACGATTACCCTGATTTCGTAGATTTTAACTACAGATACACATTTAAATTGAGTTTAGGATTTCATGAGGATTGTCATTATTTTCATTGCTTATAATCCCCGGTGGTGACAACTAAATCGGGTTGTGGTATAATTTACATTGTTGCACAGAAAGATTAACTATTACAATTCATTACAACACAATAAAATGAAATGCTTTAGCAAAAATATTCTTGAAGTATTTCATAAACAGAAAGGTAAGGACAGTCCATAGTTTTTTTTAACTAACAGCATCTCATGTTCCGATGGACTACAGATAAATCTTCTGCAAATAAAATCTTGCCACCTGCTAATGGGGTACAATGTTTTAAAAAATGATTTTAAGACTGACTTCTCTTAGCAATTGATCGATTAGTTGTTAAAGCCTAAGGCAATTTGCCGGTGTAACTGTATCCAATGATTCGCAAAATCGTCAATATTTTGATACACTACGTGATTTGCCTAATATGATTAACGAATTTACCTCATTGTAAACAAAACAAATAGTTTGACTAACAAAACGCATTATAATACCTACTTGATATCCTGGAAGTAGATAATAGTTACAAAATGGACCGATTATTAATAAGTAAATCGTGTTTGCCGACTAGTATGGCAAGTACAAATAAATAATGTTAGGGAATGTGCTGAATTAAAATGGAATGTGCAAATGTGATAAGAGGTTACGATATTGGTTGAATGGCAGTTACGGTGTATAAATATTTTGATGAAAAATTATTGTGATCTGGCCCTGCTTGGATTGTAAATTGTAACATTATATAATACTATATAACTACACATTTTAAGATACGCTGCTTAAAATATGAGCTCTGAAGTAAATACATATACATATGAGTAACATGGACACTAGTATCGATATTTTTCGTTATTTTTTGGGGGTTATTTTTAAACTTTCATTTTTACAGAATATGGAAGATAAGTGTCCATCACAGCACGCATACAACTGAAGTAAATGATGAACTTGATGATCTGAGTAGATCGCTTAGAACGACGAGTTCTCCTAACAGTAGGACCAGTACGGATATCATTAGTATCGTTTTCGTTAAAATTACTTGATTGGTTGGCAGTTGAAGATATTTCTGATGAAAGTGTTCCCGGTGAGTGAATATCAGCAAAGGGGAATTTTGATCCCAGGCGTTGTCGAAGGATACTTTCTGTCATAGGAGAAAATATTTCCTCTATACGCTCACCAAACTCTAAGTAGAATTTGGGTCAGGAGTAGTCATTTGCTGCGACATGGGACCGTAGTGGAATTGATAAAGTTGCTACGGCTAAACCATATCGATCTATTTGCATGGCATGCACACAATGCCACCTGAAACAGGATAACATATATAACATTTTGTGAAATCTAATTGCAAAAAAATCTATAGGTACGTATAGCTATTGTTTTATATATTTGTACTCATATCCTTACCTATCGGTCCGAGGGTTATACTTTTCTACAGTGTTTAGAAAATGGACCCCGTCATATCCGCCACAACAATATATCCGACCTGCTGTAACGGCAACTCCAAAACTGCTTCTTGGTATACTCATATTACTAACTTTAGACCATTGCCCACACATGGTGTCGTATCTGAAAATAGTTTGACATAAGTGCTAAAGTAGGTAAATCATGATCAACTTTATAACACGGTAGTGTAAATTGTTTTTGTAGTAAACCTTTCGACAGTTCGCAGCCACATTTTTCCATTACATCCTCCCAAAGCGTAGATATGGCAATCAACTACAGCAGCACTGTGGAAAGCCCTTTCTTCGTGCATAGGAGCTAAAAGCGACCAAGTGTTTGTAAGTGGATCGAATTTTTCCACGGATGATAAAAAGCTATCGTCTGCATCCTTAGCTCCACCTAAAGAACAGATTGCAAAAATAGACCAGGATATGCATATTTGTAAACTTTATTCCAAATTATCCTTGCTTTGCATTTTTATTCCAATACCAGCAATTATCAGTCATGTCCAATTACCTACGAGATGTGTTATTATTACTCTAGAGAGCTTACAATGCACAGAAACTCAAATGGAAACCATTAGCAGTTAAGAGTCAAGATTCGAGAGGCTTTCTCCTCAGCATTTTTCTTACCAATGCCACCAATTGCATATAGCTCGCCATTAAATCCAGCCACAGCCACATGTACCCGATGATTTCGCATAGGAGTAGTCTCATTCCAAGAGTCAGCCTTGTCGTCATAAATCTACGAGAAAACGTTTTCACATTATACATATAAAATCAGTACTTGCACATAACATGCCATTAAGTTAAGCTACATTGCCAAGAATCTTAAATCTCGCAAACGCAAGAACCAGATTGTTCGCATATTATGGGAATCGTGTTTATGTTATGTAGGTTTTACCATTATGTATTGTTTTCTTTTCCAAGTTTATACAATAATCTAAGAACATAAAATGTTTACCCAGACTCGTTTTTCGTGCTCTTTAGAACTCCGTCCACCAACAAGATAAAGTCTTGAATTGACCAAAGCTGCACCACAACCATGAACAGAAATAGGAAGTGGACTTAAACATTCCCATTGATTTCTGAGAACATCATACTTTTCTACTATGTTTAAAGGAAATCCACAGTCTTGACCACCTGAAATATATAAACAATTCAATATTACATTGTATTTTACTATACACATTATATTTACTGTTATAAAACCTTCATGCATGATTTGATAGGTAACGAACCGATCCACATTATACTAAAACCTAATGTTAATAACAGTCTTCTGACGTCCGAAAAGAAACTATATGGCCGAATTTCTGATACACATATATTTTTGCTTGCAAAAGATTCTTTTGAATGACATTCTATATTTCAAACTCTGTTCTAGCATCTGTAAAACCTATAACAGCGCACAATTTATTAGTAGGGCCACTAGTTAAGTACAGGTGTATTAGAGCAAATAATAAGTCATTAGTTATTCTTTCACTTAAGCAGAAGGTTGAGTAAATAGATTTGACCTACTACTTATACCATGCTTATACTACACCGTCACAAAACCTGAACAATAGCATCGGCCTTTCTGAAATGGCAATAGGGAAATGGTAGTTAATGTGCACTATACAGGGGAATTAAGTAGAATATAGACATATATTAGATGTACAGCGAAATATGACGATAGTTCTTATACTTAGCTACGGGGTTAGAGTTTTGTTAGTATAAAGTCATAAAATACTCACCGATGACGTAAATCGAATATTGTAGGCTTGCAACAGCAGGATAGTAACGACATTGTTTCATAGTAGGTATAATAGCCATTTCCGAACCCTCGTTGCCTGACATTGAAGGTACAGGAACGCTGCATTTCCATCCATCGTAGCCCATCATGAAACATTCAACGTTACTCAAACTTTGCCCTTGTGATTCGCCACCGATTGAGAATATCACCTATAAGTAGAGCAAATATTCAAAGTTGCTCATTCAGAACAAGGGACGGAGAAAAGTTAATTACGTGATTACAGAGTCAAATAAAACCATTAGCTAAATAGAAAATGTAGGATTGAATTAGGTCAATCTCAAATAAGCCATGTGCATGCACAGTTTCATCTTCCAGTCTATTTAACAGAATGATAAAGTGCAAATTAAAAGGAAATGGTACAATAAAGAGAACGTAGGTAGTGTAGGCAAATGAACATAATATTACAAAAGAAGAGAATAGAGAAAAGATTGGAGATTACATCTTGTTGATAGTAGCAGCGCTGGTGATTCGGAGGAGTGTATTGATGATCTGGATCAGAGTCGAATTTTCTTGAGAGAACGTTCGTAAGTGAATCCCTGATGATTTTCTCAAACGAAGGATCGCCAGCCATGATAGGATGCTGTATAACCTCAATAAGAACTTGAGGCACAATGTCTTCCAAGTCGATTTTCTCCAGAAAAGATTTCAAGAACGGCTTTCGACTCTCTTCGTCATGATTGGTCCACTCCAACAATCCCTATTCATACAAGTACATTGGAATTACTAACCACCAAAATAGATGCTGATGCTAACAACTTGAATGGAGAATGGAACAAGGTCTAAAAATAACTTTGAGTATCCCAAAAGTCTTCTTTAAGTTCTTTACATTTTGCAATGTCATTTGATTTGGTAGAGGATTAGCAATTCAAAAAATTGATTCGGATTAGGGTACACATGATTTTTTTGAAATTCAGCTTCAATTTTTGACAATAAGAAACAATTTAAAGGAACAACATTCTTGATTTAATAAGATTTTAAATCAAAAATTGGTTCAAATTGTATTAATAGTAAAATGGTGGGAGGGATGTTCGATAAAGTTAAGAATTTCTTACTTTGAGAAGTTGTCCATCATTATCACAGCCAAGATAGGGAGACTCCAAGAATACAGATAAATATTCAGGAGAGATGTGCAGGAACTCTTCTCCTTCACTGACTTCACGGAAATGTTCGATGGCATATGCTTTCGCAGTTTCTGCCAAGTCGAGGTGAGATCTTAGTAATGCTAGTACATAAACTCCTAGACAAGACGTTGGACTTAAATTATTTGTCAGCCACCACAGGCAAAGATTTCTCAACGATGGAAGTTGCAAGAGATCTGCCGCATCCAAAAGCCCATCCACGATCGCTTCGTCGATCTGAATAATCAAACATAAATGTGCATACAAGCATTTTCTACTTTTCCTCACTCTCAGAGAAACAGTAAAAATAAACTAGAGTTATAGGTTCGGAAACTGTAATACGCATACACTGATACACTACATCCCACATAGCATAGATACAAACTAAACCATAACACCAAATTTTGATAAACCTGAATAAATATTATATTGTGTGAAAAAGGAGTTTATATGATGTAAATTGCTTTCAAGGGAACGTTTACATATTACTGATTCATAAATGTCAAAAGGATCCTGATATACGAGTATATAAGACACTTTGAAAGCGAAAATCTAAGAACAGAATAGCTACTAAATATCTAACTCTGTCACATCATAATGTTATCTGATGATTAAATCTGGAGCAAAAAACTTTCAGTAACATACCCGTATTACTACATTATTGTGGACTCTTAGGGATAAAAATATTTGCAATTTATATCAAAAATGGTTATGCTACGCTTTAATAGTATCCGCTCAACGCGCTATTTTTTGTTGCTTTGAATTTTTCTTACGAAACAACCGTTTTTAAAATTTTGGAGGGGAAAATCGAATCCCATTCACATCTCTTTCTCTACAGATACTTACTATTTGCTTTTAATCCTTATTTTAGTTATTAGTAAAGAAAAAATAATACAACTGATGTGACCAACCTGTATCTTCCCTGTATAGATGAAATTGACCACTGAAAGCAGAACATCAGCTTGCATATCGTGAAAATTTACTATTCCGTCTTGAGTTTCCTTCAAACCACAACTGAACATTTTCCTAAAAAGTAAAATACATTATAATTTATCACGCCAGAACATTAGAAGATGAAGTAAAGCATATAGTAGGATAAGCATACAGTAGTAGAATAAGTACCGAAAATAAGGTGATGCAGCAGCTAGGAGGACCTTGTGAGCCGGAAATCTTGTGGAAGATGTTCCAACGCAAAGTTTGACATCACAAAGGGACTCGTCATCCCGCATGGATTTTAAGGTCGCCAATAATTGGGAAGACATTTGAGCGTCACATAGTTCTGTATTTTGGCAGTTTGGATGAAAATAATCGGATTAAATCATGACTTGAAAAACTTGTGAAGGAAGAAATTATCAAAGAGTGTGTACCCACCGCCTGATGTTGCCGTAGCTTCATCGTCCGACTGCGAATCTGGTCTGGATTTTTGGTGTGAGATCCGACATAAGCACGTCTTGCAATCGCCAACATGCTGGTTTTTAGACCACCTGCTGCTCATCATTTACAGATAGTCTGACCTCAACAGAACTAGTTCGTCATTTCTGAAATATGATAAGAAATGTTATTACGCATTCGCACATTGATCAGAGATATTGATTACTACACATAATTTCATAACTTGTAGGATAAAAACAATATCGAAAGTCCATGAATTTAATACTTTGTACTACCTGTCAGACTTACCATGCACGATGGACCCAATTATATGATATAATTGACAATACAAGGGAGAAAATTAGGTAAGAGAAAACTCGTGGTCAGACCCTAATCATTATCTAACTCTGACGCAATAAAATTGAGTCTTCTCAATTCTTATGTAAACTCCTAATTTTTGCAACAATCTCTCTTAAGTCCGATATTGAAAAGACACGCTGATAAATAATGAGGTATGGTTGGTGTCTGACTGCGAGTTTTATCTTCCATAACTCCCTTTCAGTAACTGAACTTAAGAACCTTAGCTAAAAATAAATAATAAGCATTATACGCAGCAAAGTTTCGATCTAGTGTGGGGAAGGGAAACTGACAATGAATAAAGAAATATGAGAATATCCAAGCTGCGCTTCGCCGGATTCGTCGGGCGAACGAAATAATAATGAAATTTGATATCAACTATTTTTCTCAGAGGTTTTACGGGTTTTATTAACATTCTCTGGTTGCCAATTACCAGTTCATGACATAATGTTACAGGATCGCTTAAAGTTTTCTTACAATAGAAATTCCAGAACAACTGAACTAAATCTCAATTCCCCCATTCCTTTCGAACAATGGAATATGAGTTTGGAAGTCGTAGCATGTCATATATAGTGAGGTACATACATAATTTAATTTTGTATGTACTCAGTACTCATACTTATGGTGTAGCAGAATCGAATACTGTGCAAAAGGTACCTCCACACCGCAACTTCTGACTTAAATTAATAACGCCATGGCCATGAAACTAAAAGTGATCTTGTTATACACACAAATAATTATACATACCTGCTAAATACAGGCTCAGGCAAGGCACTTAATCACATTGCCATTTATGACAATCTTACGTATCCCCCGCTGCGCTGTGTAAACCTCAAATGTAATGGGGTACCGCTGTAATGTGGGCGGATAATGGTTTTAATTCAGTTTTCTAAAATTTTCTTTGGTTAATATTTGTTTACAGTAGCAAAGATTACTATACAGATAGTAGGTTCTTAGGCTGAATAATTTGGTAATTACAATGGTCAAATGAAGATAAAAATAACTGCAAACTATGAAAAATAGAATTGCATAAAAATTTGGTACAAAAACCTTCCAAAGTTTCTAATGCACAAAATATGAATCACTTATATTTGAACTAGCGATACTATTATCATTTCTAAAAAAACCGTGAAATAAACTTTCTCTAATTAAACGAGAAAATGAGTTTGACTAAGGGTCTTGTCTTTTCACCATATCTAATCCCTAAGAAGTTACGTGTAATGCTTAGAGTACACGGAGGCAGGTACATGCTATATTTTAGGTTGCTATTAATAGTTCTGTATCTGCCTTCCTTCCAGAATACACACTTCTAGCAATCTAAAGCACGTCTTATAACTTATAGGTAGGCATATAACAAACAGATTGCTTTCCCCTGTGGCATGCTCTTGTTTGTGGCTGCAATCTTTTTTATAGTAGGAAGTAGGGAAGTAGGTCATGTAGAACTGCCTTCTAAAGTTGACACAAAAGATAAGCGAGTATTATATGAGACAATGGGAACATCCATTCCTAGATGATCAAAATACAGATACACTAATGTGTATCGGGTAAATCTTCCTTTCAGACACTGGTATGCAGGATTTAATTTGCATTAAATACCTACGTTGCTAAAGAGGATGGTTAAATATTAAATCCTGCATGCAATAACTCCCATTATATAAGAACATGTTCTTAGATCGTAAGATATTTATTTCTCGAGGCCACAGTGCACCACAGGCAATTACCAATACTATGTACATTTTCAGTTTTCCGATCTACACTAACGAAATAATGAAACATATATAATACAAAAGTACTTACATGGCTACTACACTTAGACACTTTAACTTCATACACAAATTGTAAACACTGGGCGGAGGTATATTTGGCGGGGCGGAGTGAGGCAATATTATTATATTATATGTTTTCATTACTAAAGAAGTATCTTTCACTATCTCAAAAGATACAACTTTCGCCTGAGGGATTTCACTTAATATCCTGCCATGCCATGCCACATACCAACGGAAGTATAAAGTACGCTGAAAATTACTGTTCACTACAGAATCTTGGGTTTTCTAAACAAACAGTCTGGTATTCTCCAGATATTGGAATATCTTTATGTAGGTTGCTGTGTAATATGTTTATTAATATAAATGCACAGTTCTAAAGGAAAATGGAAGATACGCCAAATGCTAACTCAAATGACATAATTTTATTGCTCCTTTGCTGCTTGTCAGAAACACAAGACAGAAGTTTAGAGTAGAGTGGCGAATGCTGTTGGTATTTAATGAAATTAGGCAGAGGGTACCTAGTTATTGAATTACAGATACGTACAAGAACGTTTCTACAATACTTATTAGGTGCCTTAGATTGAAAACAAAAATACATCTCTCTTATTTTTGCATTCAAGCCATGAATCGAAATAGTTGTCCAAACTCAGTACGATCAGGAAACTTTGTTTCGCTCCCCCAAAGTTTACACGGCCAACAAAAATGCAAATTGAAAGTTTTGCTAGTTGAAACTAAATGAAGCAATTGGTAAAAGTTTTCAGTTTCTCCAGGGACTATAAAATTAAAGTGATGATAATGAGCTCCCTGAGAGTAAATTCCAACGCTGAAGTTTGTTATACCTACACAAATGTGTGTCAACAAAACAAAATTGTGGATGTGGATGGAAATAAGTTAGCTTGAAGGCGTACTACATAAAAGTATGCCGCAGAAACAGCCGCATAAAAAAGATTAATAACTGTTCCAATGTCTGCCTTCTATCATGTAATCGTCACATTATGCGCGTAGTTCTAGTGCTTCAAAATACAATATTCCAGGGAGAAGACACATACAAATTGAGTATATAGGTATGCACTCCTGTCGTTCGTGCTTCGTGTACATCACAGATATGTATATATTGTATTTATATCTGGTATTGTTTTACATTCTTTATATTTATGTGTAGATAGAAGTCTAGTCTATGTTTCCCTCCTATGTGCCAGCCAGTG